>JAMYWD010002150.1:0-12697 GCA_028583415.1 Protea cynaroides
ACACAGGAGTTGCACTTGTACGTCGAATCATGCGACTCCATCATCACTTCAGCGTCCATCCCCACTCGCATCAAATATGCATGAACAGTAATAGCAAGAATATTGGATGACATGTTAAATGCACAATACACACATACACGCATAGAATCAATCATGGTACAGGACTCAATAAGCAAAAATAGCTTTTTATTATCCAATTAGTTTAGGTCTTGTTCCCTCAACTTTGATTGAGTGTAGATCCTCGTTCAAGCTTTAAGAATCACTTTTAAATCACTAAAAAAACCTAACAAGTCGATAGATTCTAATTAGAATTAATTCCAACAAATTTAGACTAGCTGAAATCATAGGGTCGCAGGTAGGGTAGCACCTAGGGTCGGTTACCCAATCGACCCTAGGGGTAGGGTCGGACATGGGGTCGGTTATCAATCGACCCTATGTGCGACCACACCCTCCTTGGGACTTCCCGAGGGTATGTGATCGATCCTGAGGTCTCGTAGGTCTATTCTAATATTGTTCTATGACTCATAACTATGATTTTTACACACTTTCCATTGCCTATGATGATTACTTCCATGGATTCCTTTGAAACTCATCCATGGATAGATGATTTGGGTTTCTCCTAATCCTAACTTCTTCATATTCCATTCTAGGCTCTTAATTTATGAAGGGAATTAGACTCATACCTAAAGTTGGCTGAGATTCAGAGGTTTCTCTGAAGTTCCTTCTCATCCTTAGTCTTTTCTTCAATTTTCCTTCTCTTCTTCTCTTCCTTCTCTTTCTCTTTCTCTCACTTTCAATTAGGGTTCTAAAATAGGCTAAGGGATGTCCAATTTATAGAGAAAAACCTCCCAAAATAAGTCCCATCCAGATTAGGAAAGGACTCCTTGAAATTAGGAAAGTTTCTTAATTTACGATTTCAATCTATCATCATAGGGTCAATCGTAGGGTCGCAGAATCCGTCGACCCTATGGTTCTCAAGTCATCCGACCCTATGACTAAAAATTCATGGGTTGGACTTCTATTGAGGTGGGGTCGACCCTACCTGTTTAGGCATGCGACCCTACCCTCAAATTTACTGTTTTTGGGTCAATTTCATACCTAGTCTTATGATTTCCTTCACGCACTTGGTCCACTTGGCTCGACCATGATAGGTAGACCTGGTACAAGGTGGTAAGACCGGTTAGTTTAATACGGGTCTTACAACCCCCCCTTTTTATTAAAAATTTCGTCTTCGAAATTGGTATATACCTCCTGAGTCGAAAAGATGAGGGTATTGCTTTCGTATAGCATTCTCTTCTTCCCATGTGATTTCTTTTATATCTCGGCTTCTCCAGGTGACCTTAACATAGTAGATATCACGGTTACATAGTCGTTGAACATTTCGGCTAGTGATTTCAGTTGGTGCTAGTTCAATTGTCAAATCATCAATCAACTCAGGTGGATCCACTGTCAAAACGTGTGTTGAGTCCCTAACGTATTTCTTCAATAATGAAATATGGAATACATCATGCACGTTTGACATAGACGGTGGTAGTGCTAGCTGATAAGCCACCTTTCCACGTTTACCTAGAATCTCATGGCCCGACATACCTTGGACTAAGCTTCCCTTTCTGTCTGAACCGCTTTAAACCTCGCATAGGAGATACTTTCAAGAATACCTTATCACCTATGATAAATTCAAGGTCTCAACGTCAAGTATCTGCATACTGTTTCTGACGATTCTGAGCCGTTCTTACTCTTTCATTGATAATGTCGACTACTCGACATGTCTCTTCAACAAATTCTGGTCCAACAATACTACGTTCTCCAATTTCATTCCAAAACAGAGGAGTTCGACACTTCCTACCATACAGTGCTTCATAGGGTGACATCTTTATAGTAGCCTGATAGCTGATGTTATAAGAGAACTCGATCAATGATAGTTTTTCATCCCATGATCCTTTAAAATCAATTACACGGGCTCGAAGCATGACTTCTAAAATCTGAATGGTACGCTCCGACTGTCCGTCTGTCTGAGGATGGAATGCAGTACTAAACTTCAATGTTGTACCCATAGCCTTTTGCAATCCTTCTCAAAACTTTGAAGTAAATCGTGGATCTCTGTCGGACACAATGCTTTCAGGTACACCATGTAGTCTGACCATATTATCCACATACAACTTAGCTAACCTCTCCAATGTATACTGAGGTCATATAGCTATAAATTGAGTTGTTTTAGTCAAACGGTCTACAATCATCCAAACCACGTCAACTACTAGGGGAGTCAGTGGTAACTCGGTGACGAAGTCCATAGTGATGCAGTCCTATTTCCATGCTGGTTCTAGTAGCAGTTGTAACAGTCCTGCAGGTCTTTGCTTTTCAGCCTTTACTCTCTGAGAATTTAGGCATTGAGATACAAATTTAGCTACATCTGTTTCCATTCCTCTCCACCAATATAACTTCTTTAAATCATGATACATCTTTGTACTTCTAGGATCTATCGGATAGACGGTGGTGTGAGCTTCTCTCATTAGTCGATGCCTAATGTCCAAATTTTCTATTTCAGGAACACATATTCTTCCTTTGTACTTCAGTACCTTTTCATCATCCAAGGCGAACTCTAGGATAGTCCTACCTTTTTCAATGTCTTCTTGTACCATTCTTAGATAAGGGTCTAATTTTATAGCGGCTTTCACTTCATCTATTAGATCAGGTACAATCTTCAATGTTGCGAACATATTTGAAATCCGATGAATAAACCCTTGGTTGGTTGATTCACCTGGTGCATCTATCACAAATACTCATTACCAAGATTGAATACTTTTCCTGTAGCACACATTGCTGCAATCGTGTTAACCTCCTCTTGGGATTTTATCATTGCTTTTCTACCCAGCGCATCAGCAACTACATTAGCTTTCCCTGGATGATACTGTATATCACAAACATAATCTTTCAATAGTTCCAGCCATCTTCTTTGTCTCATATTCAACTCCTTCTGATTAAAGAGATAAGTGAGATTCTTATGATCTGATTTAATCTGAAATTTTTCTCCATACAAATAATGTCTCCATATTTTTACAGCATGTACTACTGTCGCTAACTCCAAGTCATGAGTAGGATAGTTCTTTTCATGTGTTTTCAGTTGTCTTGAAGCATAAACAATTACTTGTTCTCCTTGCATAAGTACACATCCTAAAGCCAATCCAGATGCATCAGTGTATAAAACAAATGGTTGTCTTGAATAGGAATAGTCAAGATGGGAGTAGATATCAATCTTGCCTTCAATGTTTGGAAACTGTTCTCACATTTGTCAGTCCAAACAAACTTCTCTCCTTTCTTAGTCAAACTGGTAAGCGGTACGGCGATCCTGGAGTAGTCTTCCACGAATCGTCGGTAATACCCAGCTAGACCCATAAAACTTCTGATTTCTGCAACACTCTTCGGTGCTTCCCACTTCACAATGGCTTCAATCTTGCTAGGGTCCACTTTAATCCCTTCAGCGGATACAACATGGCCTAAGAAAGTGACTTCATTTAGCCAAAACTCACACTTTGTAAATTTAGCGTAAAGCTTCTCTTTTTGTAATCGCTGCAGAGCGGCTCTTAGATTCATAATATGAGTTTCCTTGTCCATGGAGTAGATCAATATATCATCAATAAATACAATAATCGACGTATCCAACATATCATGGAATACCGGATTCATAAGTTCCATAAAAATTGCTAGTGCGATAGTCAATCCAAAAGACATGACCAAAAATTCATAATGTCTATATCTCGTTCTGAATGCTGTCTTGGAATATCACCGTCCTTAATCTTCAACTAATAGTATCCTGACCAAAGATCGATTTTGGAGAACACCTTGGCACCTTGCAATTGATCGAACAAGACATCGATCCGAGGGAATGGTTACCGATTCTTGATTGTCAGCTTATTCAGTTCCCGATAGTCTATACACAGTCGAACACTACCGTCCTTCTTCTTTATGAATAATACTGGCGCTCCCCATGGTGATATTATAGGTCTGATGTAACCCTTGTCCAGTAGTTCCTGTAACTGTACTTTTAATTCCTTCAATTCAGTAGGAACCATTCGATAGGGTGTTTTAGATACTGGTGCGGCCCCGGGTATCAGATCTATAACAAACTTTGTAGCTCGGTCGCGCAATACAACAAAAATGATCTTTTGTGACGCCTAGTAATGACGGATATAACAAACCGTCTTAAATAGGTACTATTAGCGACGGTTTTACAACACCGTCGTTAATATTAGATTATAACGACGGAATATAATATCCGTCATATATAAGATTTTATAAGATGGAATAACAGTCCCGTCGTACATGAGCTCTATATATACAACGGCTTATCCCATCGTTAATGTTTGCTTATATACGACGGTTTCGTATTGCCATCTTTTTAAAGTATTTAGATATACGGGTACAAAATACCATCGCATATACATTTATAAGACGGTAGAATATACCCGTCATTTAAAAATCCTCTTTTTTTTTTTTTTGGGTAAATATTTAAAAATCCTCTTTACTTCCCTCTTTCTGTTCCCGTGAACAGATTCGTAGCCGCCGGATCGATATTTCTCCCATTCCCTCCTTCGCAAACCCTAGGGTTTGAATTGAAGTTCATCGTCGACGAAGAGAAACAATTAATGTCCCTGTCATCCGCCACTGCAGTGTCTCCGATTGCCCCCTTCGCCATCTCCTCCAGTCGTGATCTTTAGTTTATATTTGGCGCTAAATACTATCCCTAGTCTGCAACCGCCTCTACTTCATTCCTCCTTCCTCACCGCTGGTTGGAGCACCAACACCATAGCCACTGGTACTTCTCTTCACTTTGTCTTAATCTTATTTTTTTTTAATTATTCTTAGTTTAAGACTTAGTATAGCATTTGATCCCCTTCATTGCTGTGACAGGGCACTGTTTTGTTTTTGTTACTCGACTGGACGAGGTGTTCATGGATACCGCTAGGTATTTATTTTCACATGCACATTTGAAAATGAGAAATGGAATGTCTAATAGATTTAAGATAGATTACCCTTCACATGAGATGAAGTTATTCAAGCAAAGGCTGAAAATCTGATCGATTGGGCTTGATCAAGTCTAAACTCACAGCCCTGTTACTTACTTACTGGGTTTGCTAGATGTGCCTGTTGCAGTTCATGTAAAATCACAGTCCCAGGGATTCCATCTATAGTTTACTAACCAATTGAATCATCTATAGTTTCCATTGTTAGGTTAGGCCAGTAGAATAATTTACTAACCAATTGAATCATCTATAGTTTCCATGGCTATGGTAAATTATCATAAAATAATTGTGGGTGGAGATGGACCTCCAGGATTAGTTACCACTAGAATCTATCACATTACTTAATTCATCTTAGCCAATTATGGTTGATAATCAGATCATCATGATCAATCGAGAAGCAGATCCTTCTCTAGAGATTCTTAGGCTATAGGCAGCACTTCGTCACCAGATGTGATAATTTTAGCTTCGGAAAAGAGTTAACTAGTCAACTGAAACATACAGAACTCCCAGGCCATAGCAAGCTCTCATCAAAGAATTAGAGGTGAAGATGGTAAAGATGTTCCACAAGTTATATACAGTGTTTGGTATTTTTTTTATATGAATAACATTTTCTTAACCTTCTTTTAGATACCCTCCATAACTATATTTTCTCAAACCTTTTTTTTTTTTTCTTGTCACTAAGAATGCTGAGTTGTGCAAGATATTGATTTTCTGTCTATTGAAACAGTAGACATACATACAACATGAACAATGTAGAATGGTGGTTGTGTATGCCTAGTTTTGTTGTTCGTTGACAGGTGGACAACTTAAAGGCAAAGCTACATGAAAAGCTAGAGCATTTGCTAGAAGATCTTCATCTCTATCCAGGGAAGTGGAGACGGTGGGGATTCTAATGTTTCTTCTCAGCTAGGAAAGTTTTCAGATCCAATTCCATCTATCTCTCTTGAGACCAGTGCCAAAAAGGTAGCGTCTTTATCTTAGCAAAGAGACATCCTTTTCTATCCTTCATGAGAATATTCGCTGCCCACATGGATCCTAAAGATCCCAATCACACTAGTTGAAATTGTTGTTTGGGTATTCCTAGCATACTATGTCATGAGCTTTGATCCACATGTTGGAAGGTAAAGCCAAAAGGAAAGTTTAAATTATTTCTAGTGGAAGTGTAATTTTACTTTTTGTTGGCAATAATTGTGCAAGTAGTAATTACGAGAATGTTCTTATTGCAGGCTTTTCAAACAGTACCTTCTAGTCATTTGTGTTGACCAAATGGCATCTGGATTGTTCCGATTGATTGCTTCATTAGGGAGGAACATGGCTCTCTCAATGACATTCGGGTCATGTGCAATACTTATAATAGTGGTTCTAAGTTGATTTATATTGCCACCAGGTATGCTTTTGGAGTTTCAGTCAAAGATTTTCTTTACTTTCATCCCCTCTGTTTTAGATTCAACTTCATATGAGTTGCTTTCTTTGTCACAGACAATATAAAAAAGTGGTGGATATGGGGCTATTGGATCTCTCCCTTGATGTATGAGCAAAATGCGTAATTAGTGAATGAGATCCTTGGGAAAAACTGGGAGACTATAGGAGTGGCAGTCTTGAATCTCGTACAGTTTTCACTGATGCATATTGGTATTGGATCGAAGGAAGGGCATTGATTGGTTTTGGTTTGCTGTTCAGTGTAATTTATACATTACCTGTCACTTATTTAAATTGTGAGTACGATATATTTATTTATTTTTGGTTTTAAGTGATTCAGTTGACCTATTAAACTTCACATAATGTCTAATATACGTATAATCTTATGGGCAGGGCAATATCGGAAAAGTGCTTGAATGGTAACAGTGCCAGCAAAAATAGGGACATGAATGAGATATCATCATCCAAAGGAAAGATCTCTGAGGTAGGCATTAATCTAGATTTTGTCAAGCCAAAACCATTGCCTCCTTTCAATTTCTATTTGTAACTGGTCCACATTAATTTGATCAAAATGACAAACGGGAGGTACGTCATCTGAGTCTTCATCTTCTGGCGTGGCTACAGTTGTTGCCAATCAGAACAGGGAGCAGGGAATGATTTTTCAGTTTGAGCCTCTTTGCCTCATCTTTGATGAAATTAGATACTCTGTAGACATTCCACGGGTAGCTTTTTCTTTCAATTTTGCAATTAAGAATGCCAAAGTATTGAGGACTTTTTTCTTGAGAGTCGGATTGATGCATTAATGATCACTGGTTAAACTGAATATATAGGAAATGAAAGCACGAGGTTTTAGATGTCTTAAATGTGACAACTGGGCCATCATGTTGCTATTTTCTTTCTAAGATAATTGGTAGACCTTTAGTTAACTGGCTATGGCCTGAAAAATTGGGGTTTTCCAGGCAGAGTTATTTCCTGTAATTTCCTTTTCCTGAAAAGTATATCCATTTTTCATGTATTTAATACTTTTTTACTTTTTCTCACTTGATATTTTTGCATTTCAGATAGCAAAGGGTAGGGAAAAGTTGCCGAGTTACATGTTTTTTTTAAGGATTACTCCAACTTTGCCTAACAAATTTATTAATGTGCATCTCCAATAGTGGATATATCTTTTCATGTGTTTGTCCTGGCAATGTTGGTTGGACTTATTCTAGCTTCATATATCACTGTTAGAGTAAGTTTTGCCATTCATTGAATTTCTCCTGATCATTAGTTTATATTTTGTTCATAAAATAAAATTTTTTGCCTCTTGTTCTTATGATGTTTAATTATTTATTTCCTTGAGAAAAGTTTTTTCTGAGCATTTGCATTCTTGTTCTTTTCAATGTTTCAAATCTATTTACTGTAGCTGGAAATCCATCGTTTATGACCTCACTCAGGCCATTTAACCTTAAAGAGTCTTGTTTGGTAAGAGCCCTTAATTTTATTATCATGGTATTTGTTCATGGGATTTTTTTTTTATATTTTGTTATTATTGAACTATGAGGATGAAGGTGGGTGTTTTGTTTGCTCTCACAGAATGTTCTAATACTTTGCAAGATTGAATGGTCTTATGGGGAAACAGTGTGAGATGACTCTAAGAGACAGAAAGGAAAGGTCAAGGTGCAGTTAAATCCGGTCAGTACTCTTTAATCATTGAACAATTTCCTTTCCTTTTTTTTTTTGTTACAAGACTTAATTATAAGACCACTTAGCACAAAATCAAAATGGTGGGTGAAGCTTAAGTGGTTCAGTAATATGGCGCCCATTAATGTGGCCTTCTTTGTCTCTACACCCTTGGATTCTTCCCCAACCGATAATTTTGATATCTTCCATCTTATATTTTGTCAATCCTCTATCTTTTGAATGTTAGATAGTTGTAACAACTGTGCAAAACAATAACTAATTATGAGATTATCCAATAATAAGTAATCACTATGCTGCTTTCATATTCTTTCGTATGCATGTGTCTCATTGAAATTGGATTCTAGTCGGCAAAACCACAAGTTTCACACTCACTAGTAATGCACACCTTCAAGAGGTACGATTAACATAGTTGGGAAACAAATGCGTGGAACCACTGTTTTATCCCCTGCAAGGAATTTTATCAAAAAAATGTATCCTGTCAGAAGAACATATGGTAATTATTCTGCTTTTCAAAATCTTTTGTTTTGCACTTTAACATCTGAGTAGTAATAAGTTGTAAAATCTTGGACAGAATCGACTTCAGTCCTAAAGGAGCAGAACAATGATCATGGCGATAGAGAAAGACCAACTATGAATGAAGCTAGTTTTTTTAAATTAACAAACGAATTTTAACGACGGTAATAATAAACCGTCGTTAAATGTGAGACAATATATACGACGGTGCTGAGTATCCGTCGTAATATCCTGATATATAGGAAGGTTTTTTATTACCGTCCTAAATAAACTTTTCCGGACGACTGCCAATTCCCGTCGTTAACATTTACGACGCCTGCATATATGACGGTAATGTGACTGACTATATATGACGGTAAATAACCGTCGTAAAAGTTTTTTTGCGACGGTAAAAACCTTTTTCAACGGAAAAAAACCATCGTAAAAGCTAAAAAATGTTGTAGTGTCGGGTGGTAGTCCTAGTAGTTCTTCAGGAAATACATCTAGAAAGTCACACACCACATCAATCCTCCATTCGTGGTGCTTCCTTGGTGAGGTCGACCACTAAGACTAGATACTCAACTCCTCCTTTCTCGAGGCATTTTCTAGCCTTTAATGCAGAGAGGATGAGTTTTCGTTTACGGGGAAGTTTGGTTCCCGCAAAACTAAACTCTGCTCCTTCCTTGTCTTTATATGTCAACTTCTTTTTCGCACATAATAGATTTGCAGAATACCGAGCTAACCAGTCCATTCCCAAGATGACGTCAAAGTCTGCCATCTCAAGTTGAATCAAGGTTGCATCCAAAGTCTTCTCGTCAATAAGAACTGGACATAACCCATAATCTTTTTCTAATGTCACCTCTAATCCCATAGGCGATTGTACAAGCAGTTTGTAGTCTAAAGATTTGAGGGGTAGATTTAGCTTCTTTCCAAATGACACAGATATAAAAGAATGAGTAGCTCCAGAATCAAAGAGCACTCTGGCAAGAATGCCATTAATAGGTACGATACATGTAATTTGTTTTAATTTAGTGTACATGCTCATACAATGTAGCACTATTTAAAAGGTTCAGGTCATACCTGTGACCACATCAGGCGATGCGGCAGCATCCTCGGATGTAACAGCGTAGACTCTTCCTTACTATAGCTGCTTTCTGGGCTTAGGACACTCCCTTGAAATATGTCTCACTTGATTGTAGTTAAAACATCTTATTCCTTCATTACTTTGCTTTGGTTGCGATGGGGCTGCTGAAGTAGTCTTGGTTGCAGCATTAAAGCCTTGAGTACGGATGGGTTTGAATGTCTTGGTGTTCCCTCCGTTATAAGAATTCCCATTAGGCCTTTTGATTACCCTATTTTGAGCAAAGTAGCTTTCTTTCTGGCTCGACTCTATCACTCGAGCAATTTGTACAGCTTCATTGTAGACTTTCTTCTCAAGTCCCAGAACATGTTCATGTATGCTTCCCCTAAGTCCCATGACGAACCTTCGAGTCTTCGTATCCTCCTCTTGCATACTGACTAGTGCAAAGAAAAACAGCTCCTCATAACGCTGTTGATATGCGTCGACAGTCATCTGTCCCTGATATAAACTCAGGAACTCTCTCTCCATAGAATCTCTGAAGCTCCTGGGGAAGTACTTTTCAAAGAATGCTTCTTTATATATAGCCCAGATCAATTGGGCGTGCTTCGTTAACAGATAAGTCCGTGTGGACTTCCATCAGTGGTGTGCATCGTCTTTCAGCATGAATGTTGCACACAGTACTTTCTCCTCCTCGTTAACTGTTATCATCATGAAATTTCTCTCCATTTCATCGACCTAGTGTGCTGGCCACAAAGGATCTGCTGGCTTGCTATTAAATTCTTTGGGCTTCATTTTCAGAAAATGCTCGACCAGTCTGGAGTGGTCCAGCTGATACGAAGCATAGGCCCCATACATAGGTGGTTGGTACTGATAACCACCTTGAGCTACTTCAAGGTTTTGCACTTGAGCCTGCATGACTGGTGTTTGAGGTGCATGGGATACCGTGTTACTTTCCCCTGGTACTGTGCTTGCCCGTCCCTACGGCATCGTGTCGTATGTGGGAGCTGGAAAAGCCATGCCTATGACGACTTGCATATTAGATTGTACTGTTGTATTTGCCGCAGCCTATTGTGCCAAGTTCATTACTGCCATAGCCAGATCCGTAGGTGGGGCTGGCAAGTTAGTAGGATTTGTCTAGCCATTAGCCATGGGCGGTGCCGTATTCAGATTCTCCTGTGTCTTAGGATGTATATGGCTGTCTTCCTCCATAGGTGGTGGTGGTTGAGTAGAGTTACGACTTTGTCTGGTCACTCTTCGCCCAGCCATTTTATGTTCTGATGATGGTAGTGTCTGTAAACAATCATAGCACATGTGAGGCAATCAATATATGTTGTTCTTCAGGCAAACATCCAACTAATCAATATAAATTTCAAAATTTTCAGATCTTTCTGACAAAATACTGTATTTTCCATCGTAGGGTCGATGGTAGGGTCGATCATTATGCGACCCGGGGTATGCGACCTCGAAAATCACCGTCGCCTTACCGAGAGCCTAAGGTCGATGGTAGGGTCGGTATATGTCCGACCCTAGGTCCGACCCCTAGTTCTCCGTCGGATCACCGAGAGCCTAGGGTCGATGGTAGGGTCGGTAGTTGTCCGACCCTAGGTCCGACCCCTAGTTCTTTGGCAGATCACCGAGAGGCTAGGGTCGATGGTAGGGTCTGACGTAGGGTCGCATGTTTTGATCGAATTCTGCGACCCTACGACCTAGAATCAGGTTTTTAAACCCGATTTTGGATTCATTTCCGATTCTTTCTCCTCTCTTCTAACTCGACCCGTTTCTCTGAGTTGCTACAGTATCGACCCCTACCTATTTAGTGATCATATCTTCTATTCGTGACTCTCACTCCTTCTCTTCAGGTATGCACTCTTACTGTTTCATGTTTTTAAAGCTTTCTAACTAGGTTTTTACCCATTTACATCATTTTCTTCAAATTAAATTTTTTATAACAGTAAAAATTTAATTTTTATTGGGGGCTTTTGTTATTGGTCACCTAATGGACGAAAGCCCTCAAAAATATTCGAGTTTCATCGGTTGGTTATCGAGAAACTTGAAATTTTTCATTTTTGACCTAATTTTTGAGATTTTTCAAATTTATTAAAATTTCTTCAAATTCGATCTTTCAAAATTAAATTTCCAACTGTATAAGCCTTGCAGAATGGTTTAGAACCTATGTAGTCCTCCTGCCCAAGTGTATGGGTGAAAAGTGAGGCTTTTGATCAATTTATACCGTTATAATGGCGAAATTTTTAGATTTTTCATCTTTACTGATTTATTATCTGTTTTTCTTTGTTTTGGCAGATAACATGGCTCATACCAAAGTGCCTAGAGCTCATGACCCAATTCGTTTCCGCTCCAATGAGGCTGAAGCTCAGTATGCTCGCTATGAGTGTAAGAAGGTAGAGGGGGTCGCTGTGTGGACTTGGCTAGTCTAGCCTTGTTCAACGTGGAGGGGGCATTTAGTGACATGGGCTGGCTCCCTGTGATGACCTATGACGCGTGCACCCATCCGGATTTGGTGAGATAGTTCTATTGCAATGTCCAGGTGGTGGGGGATTGCAATGACACAGAGAGGGGTAGGGAGCTCAGGATCACGAGCTACGTCAAAGGGATAGAGGTTTCCTTTTTGGCCGGCCGATTAGGCGATCTTACGTGCATATCAAATGACGGCCCTCTGGTGTACTGTGCTCCCAGGGAGCCCTAGTTCCTTTCCTTGAAGATGTGTGCTGAGATTGACAGTAAGCTTATCAGAGATGATCGCTGGGAGATGAAAGCGATCAACCTACGTCCAAAGCCTCGGGTGTACTGCATGATCATTCAGCACAACCTGATACCCCAGAGTGACACTATGAGAGGATCTCCCAGTTGACTCAAGACGTCCTCCAAGCATGCACTAAGGCGCCTTGTCGCGCCTCCCTTATATTATCCCGAGGGACGATGATCCGTGCTACACCGCTCGGTCGGATAGGCAACTTGCCCTACGGACGTCCGATCACTACTC
>JAMYWD010002151.1:0-5000 GCA_028583415.1 Protea cynaroides
GCAATAATAGGGACGTATAAGCCTTTCCGTCCTCGAATTTTAATGCTGCAACCAAGACTACCCCAGCAGCTCAACCCTCACCAAAGCCAACTCAAGCCCCCAAAGTGTTTAACCGCAACCAGCCGGGACATATGGCAAGGGAGTGCCCTAAGCCCAAGAAACAATTCCATCGTGGACGTGTATATGCTGTTACGCCCGAGGATGCGGCCGCATCACCCGATGTGGTCACATGTATGACTAGAAACTCTTAAAGTTATAAATACATTGAATGAGCATGTAGACTAAGTAAAGATGAATCATAGGTATTGTACTATAAATGGCGTGACCCGCCAGTACTCTTCGATTCCGAGCTACTCATTCATTTATATCTGTGTCATTTCGAAAGAAGATAAACTTACCCCATCAAGACATTAGACTACAAATTACTTGTACAGTCACCCATGGGGTTAGAAGTGGAACTAGAGAAAGGTTATGGATCATGTACAGTTCTCATTGGGGAACAGATTTTAGATGCAACATTAATACGACTTGAGATGGCTGACTTCGGTGTTGTTCATAAAGAAGAAGGATGGTAGCGCTCGATTATGTATCGACTATCGGGAGTTGAACAAACCGACAATCAAGAATCGATATCCACTACCTCGGATCGATGACTTGTTCGATCAGTTACAAGGAGCAAGAGTATTTTCTAAGATCGATCTTCGATCGAAGCTACCATCAGCTGAAGATTAAAGAAGGGGATATTCAAGACAGCTTTCAGGACCGGATATGGACATTATGAATTTTTGGTGATGTCTTTGGATTAACTAATGCCCCGGCAATGTTCATGGAACTTATGAACCGAAGTTTTCCACGATATGTTGGATACGCCGGTTATAGTATTTATTGATGATATATTGGTATACTCCAAGGACAAGGAAACCCATATCAAGAACCTAAACGCAGCCCTACAACGGTTAAGGAAAGAGAAGCTATATGCCAAATTTTCAAAGTGCGAAGTTTTGGCTAAGTGAAGTCGCATTCCTAGGCCATGTAGTATCCGCCGAAGGAATCAAAGTGGACCCCAGCAAAAATCGAGGCTATTGTAAAGTGGGAAGCACCAAAGAGCGCTTTAAATTAAAAGTTTTCTCGGGTCTAGCTGGTTATTATTGGAGATTCGTGAGAAGACTATTCTCGGATTGCCGCATCCTCTCACCCGCTTGACCAAGAAAGGTGAAAAGTTTGTGTGGACGGATAAATGTGAGAAGAGCTTCCAGACATTGAAGGCCGATTGATATCCGCCCGATTTTGACCATTCCCGCTCCAGACGTACATTTACTTTATACACCGATGCATCGAGATTGGGACTAGGATGTGTGCTTATGCAAGGAGAACAAGTAATTGCTTATGGTCAAGACGCTTGAAGGTACATGAGAAAAATTATCCCACTCATGATTTGGAGCTAGCGGTAGAGTACATGCTGTCAAGATATGGAGACATTACTTATACGGAGAGAAATTCCAGATTAAGTCGGACCATAAAAGTCTTACTTATTTATTTAATCGAAGGAGTTGAATATGAGACAAAGAAGATGGTCGAACTATTGAAAGACTATGATTGTGATATCCAATATCATCCGGGAAAAGCGAATGTAGTAGCGGATGCATTAAGTAGAAAAGCAAGTGATTAAATCTCAAGGAGAAGTTAGCACGACCGGCAAAGCAATGTGTACCAATGGAATAGTATTCAATCACGGCAACGAGCAGTATGTGATAGATACGACGGATGAATCAGCCAACCAAGGGTTTAATCACCGGTTATCGAATATGTTCGCGGGGTTGAAGATTATACCAGATAAAGTGGACGAAGTGAAGACAGCTATCAAATCAGATTCTTATCCGAGGACAAACAAGAAGATATTGAGAAAGGTAGGACCAACCCCGAGTTCACCTTGGACGACGAAAGTACTGAAATACAAAGGAAGAATATGTGTATTCAAAATATAAAAAGTATGGACATAAACCCCCACATTAAAAAAATAATTTAATTAGGGGGGGAAAATTTGAAATATGTTAAGGTCACATGGAAAAGTAGAGACATGGAAGAAATTACATGGGAAGAAGAAAACGCTATGCGGAAGCAATACCCTCACTTATTTGATTCAGAAGGTACGTATAATTTCGAGGACGAAATTTTTATAAGTTGGGGGGAGTTGTAAGACCCGTGTCAATCTAACCCGGTCTTACCACCTTGAACCAGGTTTACCCATCATGGTCGAGTCAAATGGACCAAGGGCGTGAAGGAGATCGAGATCCCGTGTATCAAATCGACCCAAAAACACTTAAAATAGGGAAGGGTCGCATACCCGGCTAGGGGGGTCGGACCTCCCAAAACAGAAAGTCGACCCTCGGCTTTGAAGGGAGGGTCGGACAGCTTAGGACCCTAGGGTCGACGGGATCATCGACCCTCCCATCGACCCGGTTGTCGGAAGAAAATAAAATTAGGAAATTCCTAATTTTCGGTTGGGATTCTTTCCTAATCTCAAAGGGACTTATTTTAGGATGTTCCTACTCTATTTAAAGGACGTCCCTAAGCCACTTTCACTCCTTTCACAACCCTAATTGAATTGAGAGAAAGAGAGGAGAAGGAAAAGAGGAAGAAGAAAGGCAAAGAAGAGAACTTAGCAAAAAGGAGAAGAATTTTGGAGAAAAAGTAATCTTCTCAGGTATGGATACTAATTCCATGAGTTTCTACAGACCTTAGGTTAGTTATTGTTGAGAGTGTGATCTCGGAGAAACCCAAACCATCAAGCTATGGTTAGGTTTCCATGGACAACCATAGAAGAATGCATGAAAGCTATCTAGGTGGGTTATACATGGTTTCAGACCATGGAATGCATGTAGAATGGAATGTAGGAGCAAGCCATAGGATTCCAAACACGAAGAATGGATTAAAAGAGGGAATTGGACCAAAGTGCACAGAGGGTCGCACCGAGGGTCGATGACCATCCGACCCTAGGTGTTTCTGACCATCGACCCAGTGTTCGGGAAGTTCAGAATTTGGGGAGGGTCGCACCGGTGGTCGATCGGACTCCGACCCTACCTCCGACCCCTCGTTAACAAAATAGTTTTTAAATTCGGAATTAATTCTAATTAAATTCTATCGACTTTGTTAGGTCTTCTAGCAATATAATAATATTATAAAGGTGATTTTAAAGCTTGGAAAGGTATCTATTAGCAAGCTAAGGTGAGGAACCAGAACTCCAAACTAAATTGGTTAATAACAAAAACTGTTTTCTATTTCTTGAGTCCTATGCCATGCTTGATTCTATGCGAAGATGTTTGTAATGTGCATACAACATGTCATCCAATATTTCTATTATTTGCTCATGCATATTTATTTTATTGTTTATAACATGATGATGATGATGATGATAGGAATAGGCATGTGATTGTATGTGTGTGGTTAGTGTACTTGATGCGAGCGAGTATCAGGGGAGGTGTGATGAGAACGTCAATAAACGTTAACCTTTGGCGGGTCTCAGCACTTTAGCTCTATCTCTAACTCAAGTCTTGTGCATTGGCATCGTCGTATCGCCATTACTTTAGCAGAACTATTATGTCGTAGAGTATCAGGGGAGGTGGTCTCGGTCCTTGTAGTCTCTGACTCTACCGGGGGGCCTTAGCTCTATCTCTATGGACATTCTGAGGGATGCTGGGGTGAGGCCTTGGATACACTTTTTGGCATTAGGATTGGTTAGTTGCGAGCCCAGTTTGCAGCCCTCGCTAACAGGGGCTTACGTGTTGGTATGGCACTATATAGCAATAAACGTAACCTTTGTTATATAATGTTCATGATTGGGTGCATGTGAGTTGACGATAAACGTGATCTTTGGGTAACGTCACACACTCGTGTATAGAGGCGGGGTCAATAAACGCGACCTTTGGCTACCTAAACCTTTCTATTGCATACTGCAAACTTTAAACCGGACCAAAGATATAAATTGATTTGCATGCATATGTATTGTTGCATTGTTTTGGCTACTCACTGAGCCGTGATGTGTGCTCACCCCTCGACGTCGAATATTTTTAGTTGATGATGCAGGTAATACCGTTGAAGACAATGTGAATGCGTCTGCGTATGGAAACGTGGCAGCGATGGAAGCTGAAGCTGAAGTGGATACACACGACTCCTCTTGCGAGTGCAACTCGTGTGTATTTGATTAGATATTTTATAGGTTTCTTTATTGGATCTATTAAGACATGTATTTGGTACTTAAATATTTATGTCTCAGTTGAAAATAGAATAATTTGCTATTAAATTATTAATATCATCTTAGTTTCTCAGTTCATGTTATTATAAGACTTCCGCTATTGTGTATTTACTCTGATTATGATTACGGATGTGTGTAAGTTTAGATAACGCGGGGATAGCCTATTTGAGATCCTGGTTGAACCGTTGGTTTATTAGCGGTTCATCACATCATTCTGAATAGTGCAGAATTGGGGTGTGACAGAGAGGGTAGTAGTAAAAGGGAGAGAGAAGTAGAAAGAGAAAGAGTGATAGGGAAAAAGGAAGGAGAGAGAGATAGAGAGGGAGATAGAGAGAGAGATAGAGAGAGAGATAGATAAAGAGAGTGAGAGTTGAAAGACATGTAGAGAGAGAAAAAAATAGAAAAGTAAAAAGAAAGAGAGAAGTAGAAAGAGAGAAAGAGAGTGAAAAGTAGAAAGAGGGAGAGAGAGAAAAAAAGAGAGAGAAATAGAAAGAGAGAGAGAGTGAGAGAAGTAGAGAGAGAGAAAAGAAGAAAGTAGAAAGAGAGATAGAGAGCGGGCGAGGGATAGAGAGAGAGAGGAGGGAGAGGGAGATTGAAAAAGTTGAAAGAGTGAGAGCGAGATGTAGAAGAGAGAGAGAGAGCAATAAAAAGAGAGAGAGGGAGAGAGAAAGAAAGAGATAGAGAGAGAAAATTAAAGAGAGAGAGAGAGAAAGAGAGAGAGATAGTGTGTACTAGAGAGAGATAGAAG
>JAMYWD010002151.1:10000-12680 GCA_028583415.1 Protea cynaroides
TTGAAAGAGAGAGGGAGAGAGGAGTTGAAAGAGAGTGTGAGAGAGAGAGAAGAGAGAGAGAGAGAGAGAGAGATATAAGTAAAAAGATAGAGAAGGAAAGAGAGAGGGAGAGAAGTAAAAAGAGAGAGAAGTAAAGAGAGAGGTAGAGAAGTAAAAGGAGGGAGGGAAGTAGAAAGATAGAGAGAGAGAGAGAGAAGTAGAGAGAGACAGAGAAAGAAAGAGAGAGATAGAGAGAGAAGTTGAAAGAAGGAGTGAGGGAGAGAGGAGAGAAAGAGGGAGAGTGAGTGAGAGAGAAGTAGAAAGGGAGATAGAGAGAAGTAGAAAGAGAGTGAGAGAGAGAGGGAGGTGAATAAGATGATAGAGAGAGTGAGAGAGAGGTGATATAGAGAGAGCAGTAAAGAGTGAAAGAAAAAGAGAGAGTGAGAGAGATGTAGAGGGAGAGAGAAAGATAGAAAGAGGGAGAGTGAGAGAAAAGTAGAGATAGAGGGAGAAGTAGAGAGAAAAATAGAAATAGAGAGAGAGAAAAAGAGAGAAGTAGAGAGTTAGAGAGAAGTAAAAAGGGAGAGAGAGAGAGAAGAGAGAAAGAGAGAGAGAGAGACAAAGAGAGGGGGAGAGAGAGGAGAGGGAGAAGTAGAATGAGAGAGAGAGAGAAGTAGAAAGAGAGAGAGACAGAGAAAGATAGAGCTCTCCGAAGTAGAAAGTGAGAGAGTGAAAGGGAGAGAGAAGTTGAGAGAGAGGGAGAGAGAGAGAGAGGGAAAGAGAGAGAGAGAGAGAGAGAGAGAGAGAGAGAAAGAGAGAAAGAGTGATAGAGTGACTAAGAGAGAGCTCACTGAAGTAGAAAAGAGAGAGAGAGAGAGAGAAGGAGAGAGAGGGAGAAAAGTAGAGAGAGAAAAGAGAGAGAGAAGTAGAAAGAGAGAGAGAGAGAAGTAAAAAGAGAGAGAGAGAGAAATAGTGAGAAGAAGAAGAAGAAGAAGAAGAGAGAAAGAGAGAGAGAAAAGAGAAAGGGAAAGAGAGAGAGAGAGAATGAGAGGTAGAAAGAGAAGAGAGAAAATTAGAGAGGGAGAGTACGCGAGAGAGAGGGAAGTAGAGAGAGTGAGAGAAGTAGAAAGAGAGAGAAGTAGAAAGAGAGAGAGAGAGAGAGAGAGAGAGAGAGAGAGAGAGAGAGAGAGAGAGAGAGAGAGAGAGAGAGAGAGAGAGAGAGAGAGAGAGAGAGAGAGAGAGAGAGAGAGGGCGAGAGAGAGAGAAGTGGATAGGGGGAGGGAGTGAGAAATAATTGTAACATGAAAGAGAGAGGGAAGAGTAGAAAAAGATAGAGGAGAGAGAGTGAAGTAGAAAGACAGAGAGAAAGAATGAGAGAGAGATAAGTAGAGAGAGAAAGAGAAGGAGAGAGATAAAGAGAGAGAGAATGAGAGTAAAAAAGAAAGGGAGAGAGAAGTAGAAAGAGAGAGAGAGAGGGAGAGAAAGAGAAGTAGAAGGAGAAGAGAAAGAGAAGGAGAGAGAGAGTGAGAAAAGTAGAAAGTGAAGAAAGAGAGAGAGAGAGAGTGAGAGTCGTAGAGAGAGAAAAGTAGAAAGAGGGAGAAAAGTAGAGAGAGAGAGAAGTAGAAAGAGAGAAAAAGAGAGGGAGAGGGGGATAGAGAGAGAGAGAAGTAGAAAGAGAGAGATGTAGAGACAGATAGAGAAGTAGAAGGAGAGAGAAAGAGGGAGAGAGAGAAGAAAGAGAGATAGAGAGAGAGGGAGTAAGTGGTAGAGAAAGTGACAGATGCAGAAAGAGAGAGTGGAAAAGTTGAAAGAGATAAAAAGATTAGAAAGTGAGAGAGAGTAAGAGAGAGGGAGAGAGAAAAAAAGAGAGTGGAGACAGAGGGATAAAGAGCGAGAGATAGATAGAAGGAGAAAAGTAGAATGAGAGAGAGAGGAGAGAGAGAAGTAAAAAGTGAAAGACAGAGAGTGAGCGAGAGAAAGAGAGAGAAACAGAGAGAGATAGAGATAGAGAGAGAGAAAGTAGAAGTAGATAAAGAAAGAGAGAGAAAGAGAGAGAGAGAGGGAGAGAGAGAAAGAGAGAAGTAGAAAGAGAGAGAATAGAATGTGAGAGAGAGAGAGTGGGAGAGAGAAGTAAAAAGAGAGAGAGAGAGAGCGAGAGAAAAGTGGAAAGAGAGTGAGAGAGAGAAGTAGAACGAGAGTGAGAGAGAGAAAGAGAGAGATGTAGGGAGACAGAGAGAGAAGTAGAAAGAGAGAGAGAGAGAGAGAGAGAGAGAGAGAGAGAGTAGGAAATTGAGAGTGGCGAGAGAAAAAGAGAGAGGTAGAGAGACAATGAGAGAGAAAAGTTGAATGAGAGCGAGAGTAAGGGGAGAATGAGTGAAAAGTAGAGAGAGAGAGAGAAAGAAAGAGTAGAGATAGAGGGATAAAGAGCGAGAGAGAGATAGATGGAGAAAAGTAGAATGAGAGAGAGAGGAGAGAGAGAAGTAAAAAGTGAGAGACAGTGTGTGAGCGAGAGAAACAGAGAGAAACAAAGAGGGATAGATATAGAGAGAGAGAAAGTAGAAGGATAGAGAGAGAGAGAGAGAGAAAGGTAGAGAGAGGGAGAAGGAGAGTGCTAGAGAGAGAGAGAAAGTGAGAAGTAGAAAGAGAAAGAGAATGGAAAGTGAGAGAGAGAGAGGGAGAGAGAAGTAAAAGAGAGAGAGAA
>JAMYWD010002152.1:0-12647 GCA_028583415.1 Protea cynaroides
AGAACAATCAAAGGATGAACCCTATGTAAGCACCCCTTTTTTGCCATCCCCAGCTATGAACAAGAATCTTGATGGGCATATTCAGAAGGGTTGCGGGTCAATTCAAGGTTTGGATGATAAGTGGTGATTTCAAAGCTGATGTTAGCGGGCCCTATAGCAAGGTCATGAAAATACCTTTGAAATGATACCAGAATCACTCAATTCCGATATCAAACGAAGAAGATGTCACGATTTTAGTCAGAGTGAAATTGACTTATTAAATCCAAGGGCTTTTTCAGAATTATCATAAATTAAGGATTTATTGGGCAAATTATCATGATTAAAATCGATCGGACTTCATTCGACCATATCTTGATCATCCAACATCCAAATCCGACGATTCAAGCGTCACTGTGCTCCATTGTCCGTCCTCTTCAAAGTGAACATAAAGAATTTTGGGCAAAAGCCACCAGCGGGTCCCATGCAAAGTTGTCGATTGGATTATCGTCAAAACTCCAATTCTTCATATCTTGATCATCCGAAGTCCGAATCAGACGATTCAAGTGCCACTGTGCTCCATTGTCCGTCCTCTTCAAAGTGGACGTAAAGAATTTTGGGATGAGCCGCCGGGTCCCATGCAAAGTTGCTACCGAATTATCGTCAAAGCATCAATTCTTCATATTTTGTTCATCCAACGTCCGATCGACGATTCGAGCACCGGTGTGCTCCCTTTGTCCGTCCTCTTCAAAGTGGACATGGAAAATCTGAGACAGAGGTCGTTGAAATTTTTCATGCGGAATTGCAAGCTGAAAGGATCCATAATAGAGAGAGAAAGCAATCCAGTCCATACTTACTCAGCCCATCCCAGCTCAAGCCCAATTTAGTCCAACCCCGTCGAACTCAACCAGTCCAGCCTGACCCAACTCAGACCGACCCAGTTCAAGTTGGGTCAACCCATGTGTATGCACTTTATGTATTTGTTATATATATTTTATATACTATATACATTTATATATTATATAATATATGTTTTATATATGTTATATTATATATACTTTTATATTATATATATATATATATATATATATATATATATATATATATATATATATATATATATATATATATATATATAAAGAGAAGGAGTGGGAATCCAACAAGGCAAGAGAGAGAAAGAGAGAGAGAGAGAGAGAGAGAGAGAGAGAGAGAGAGAGAGAGAGAGAATGGGAAGAGAGAAAAAGAATCCTATTCTCTTCTTGAACCTCCATGCCCCTAAATCCCTCCACCTCTTGAGCCATAAAACCTTCCACATCTTGAGTCATAAACCCATCACCTCATCTTCTTGAACCTCCATGCCCTTACTCCCCTCCACTTCTTGAGCCCCACCATGACAACTCCACTTCTTGAACCTCCATGCCCTCACCTCCTTCTTGAACCTCCATGCCCCTAAATCCCTCCACCTCTTGAGCCATAAATCCCTCCACTTCTTGAACCTCCATGCCCTTAAATCCCTCAACCTCCATGCTCTTAAATCCCTCAATCTCCATGCCCCTAAATCCCTTCCACATCTTGAGTCATAACCCATCACCTCATCTTCTTGAGCCTTCTACTTTAGCCATCCCCCAAAACCTATAATTAGTCCCTTAGCTACCTCAAACCACCTCCATTTGACACCTACCAACTCCCTCAAGCCACCTCCTTCTTGAGCCCAACACCTTTCCCACCCCATGACCTCACTTCCTTGAGCCCAACTCCATCATATATCATCTTCTTGAGCCATGCTCAAGCAACCAAGGGCCATCTATAAAAGGAGCACCCATCTAACCACTTGAGGGATGAAAAAAAAAAAGGGGAGGGAGAAAAGAAAGAGGGAGAAAGGCTAGAAAAAAAGAGAGGAGAATAGAAGTAAGTTAGAAGAGAGAGAGAGAGAGAGAGAGAGAGAGAGAGAGAGAGAGAGAGAGAGAGAGAAGAGATATTGGAATCAAGAAGGGAGATTGAGGAAAAGAGAGAAAGGAAAGGAGGAAAGGAGGAAAGAAAGAGGGAAAGCTTGCCATCAATCGTCTTCAACCATCATCAAAGGCTCCACCCCATTGTTGGGGACAAGATTGGTACCTCAAACCTTATTTTGATAGCTTTCATGAAGCTCAAATAAGTAAAAAAAAAATTGTCTAAATGTGCCTATTTCGATAATCATGATCTTCAAATGCTATATGGCATGTGTGTCAATACCATGATGTTCATGTTTGATGTGATTTTAATATTGGCCATCAATCTTGGATAAGTTAAATCTAGCCCATTGATTATAAATTTTGATGTGATGAAATATGAGCCATTGGATGTTAATTTGGACTGTTGGAACGACATCATGAATGATTTAAATGATCTAAAGCATTAGATTATCATTTCAAATGATTTCAACCGTTAGATCTTCACCATGAGTGATTTTGAATGATTTCAACCGTTGGATCTTTATTGTGAGTGATCTTGAATTTAATTCAACGTTGGATCTTCATTGTGGGATTTTGATCTTGAATGATTTTAATCGTTGGATCTTCATTGTGAATAATTTTTAGGTGATGAAGTATGGGCCATTGGATGTTGATTTGGACCGTTAGATCTTCACTGTGAGCAATTTAAATGATCTAAAGCATTAGATTATCATTTTAATTGATTTCAACCTTTAGATCTTCACTGTGAGTGATTTTGAATGATTTCAACCGTTGGATCTTTATTGTGAGTGATTTTGAATTATTTCAACGTCGGATCTTCATTGTGGATGTTTTAAAGGAATCTGAGCGGTTAGATTATCATGATGAACGATCTGGGCCATTAGATTATCTTTGGGAATGATTTAAATGAATCTGAACGGTTGGATTATGATCTTGAGTGATTTAAATCGTTGGATTATCATCGTGGAAATTTTGAGTGATGTAAATTGTTGAATCTGGATCATAATTGATTTAGACGAATCTGAACCATTGATTTCTTAGTCTGATCATGATAGGAGATCTAAGCCATAGATCATAGCTATTTTGATGAAATATGAGTCATTGATCATGATTATAGCTATTTGATGAGATCTGAGCCGTTGATCTTGGCTGTTTTGATGAAATCTAAGTGTTGATCATGATCATCTTTTTTTTGAAGAGATATAACCGTTAGATTGAGGATCTGATATTGTTTAGGTTGTTATATCCATGCATCTATCATGTTCCCTTGATTATGCTGTCATATTATGCACTACCATGTTTGGAATGCTTACAATGTTAGCTTAGTGCACACTGCCATGCTGATCTGCTGCTGTATGCTATGCTTGAATGATGTTTATGTCGGCAAGAACTTACTTTTCGCTACACCCTAGTCGAACTGCCGTGCATGTACACTGATAGAAGACACTCCTAGGTGTGGGGACGTGCATGTAGGCACCCACATTCATGAGAAGGGTAATAATGGAAAAATGATAAAATTCTTAATCAAGAATCATGAAGCCTAGCCCAACAATTCTAAAATCAGGGTTGTAAGTGACAAGGGTAGTTTAGGACGATCCCTACCCCTCAGTTCATTTTCCCTAGGATGCAGAATCTAGATAGGTGTAATGTTGAATCCAACCACAGATCATTTAGGATTATCATTCGGTCCGGCTGGACCACCCATATTCTGATCCAAATGGGTCACCCAATGAACAGTGCCATTTCGAACTACGTGGATCCTGATTCTTAGGTCAATACCCTGAGATACGTAGGTAGTCTGGGAAACTCCCAGATACGGTTCCACACCTCAATCAATGTGCCCTAAAACCTTACTCCTTGAGAGTACAAACCTTACTCCCTGAGAGTACAAACCTTACTCCCTGAGAGTACAAATCCAACTCCCTGAAAGTACAACCTTACTCCCTGAGAGTACAAATCCAACTCCCTGAGAGTACAAACCCTACTCCCTGAGAGTACAACCCTACTCCCTGAGAGTACAACCCTACTCCCTGAGAGTACAACCCTACTCCCTGAGAGTACAAATCCAACTCCCTGAGAGCCACAAACCTTACTCCCTGAGAGTACAACCCTACTCCCTGAGAGTACAAATCCAACTCCCTGAGAGTACAAATCTGACTCCCTGAGAGCCACACCTTACTCCCTGAGAGCCACACTCTACTCCCTGAGAGCCACACCCTACTCCCTGAGAGCCATACTCTACTCCCTGAGAGCCACACTCTACTCCCTCAGAGCCACATTCTACTCCCTGAGAGCCACACTCTACTCCCTGAGAGCCACACTCTACTCCTTGAGAGCCACACTCTACTCCCTGAGAGACATACCCTAGCCCTTGAAGTTACCCAATCCACCAAAAAAAAAACGAACTACGTTGTACCTGATTTCCAGGACCTCTGGAATACGTAGGCAACTTGGAGGACTCTCCAAGTACGATACCTCATCTTAGTATCCTTAGGTTCCCCCATATCCATATCCATATCCGTATCCATATCCTCATTCACTTCGATCCATTTAGGCTATCTCTAGATTCAATCTCAATCATCATCAACCATAAACTTCAACTTGAATAAATTGAATCTAAGAAAGCTTAATCATAATCCACATCCATAAACCTTAATCACTTTCTGTTTCGAACTACGTTTTTGGACTTGATTTCCAGGATTGGAATACGTAGACAATTTGAGACGTTTTGGACATCTCAGATTCAGTCCATCACCGAACCATCTTTGGTTCGGTTCATGATGGTTCGGTTCATTGTATATTATTTTGTTTGTTTTCTTACTTTGAGAACATGTTTGGCTGAATTTAGGGTAGAAGAACTCAACAACTTGGCATAGGATCCCCCATGAGCCCTAGTCATCATCCATTGACCATGAACAGTCAGAACCATAGAGTCTAAGGAAAGTAGAATCACATAGGAGGCCGATTTTTGGATCGGGCAGTTTTGGGTGCCTAACACCTTCCCAAACGTACTTTGAACGCTTACCCGTTCTCGTTGGACCAAAGCCGATACATTGGGTCATGAGTCAATAGAAGTCTTATCTCAGGATGAGACTACATTTTAGGTCCTAGACCTTAATCTAGGTGGCGACTCCAAATCATTCACCGTCCATTCAGCGTGGGTGGACATTTGTCCTCACACCCTAGTGATGAGCCGAGAAATTGACTCTGAAAGAACTCGGATTGAAGGACAAAATTGACCAAACCTTGTGTAGTTGCATCATTGGTCGACCATAGTGGGACCAGTGAACCAACCACAGAGTCTGGGGAAGTTTCCTAGAGTTGTGTGGTCGCATCAGTGGTTGCATGATGCACGACCATAGAGTCGACCACACAATGAGTGGTCGACATATATATGAGACCAGAGAGTCGATCAGTCAACCATTGATACCCCTGTAACCTCATACAATCGACCCCTAACTTTGATCTATAACTTTCTTATGTTTCTAACTAGTTCAAAGTAACTTTCAAGGTTTGGAAGGGGATCAAACATTGTTTACAGGTGAGGAAACAAAACCTAAACTAATTATATAATAATAAGCCATCTTTCTTTTTGTTTTTCTTGTTAATTTAATGTACTGCCATACTTGTATAAATATTTGTGCATGTCATATGTCATCAAATATAATTCTGTTCATGCATATTTATTTCTTTCTACTTATGATATGGTGACGATGTTAAGAATAGGCATGTGCTTGTGGGTATGTGGTTGGTGTGTAGGATTTGAGTGGAGTATCAAGGGAAGGATGTGGCATTATAGTCTTTGGCTTGGCCACCAAACTTTAGCCCTATCTCTACCCTGTCCTACACATTGACATCGTCTTATTGCTATTACCTTAGTGGAATTAGTATGTCGCAGGGTATCAAGGGGAGGACACGGTACTGTAGTCTTTGGCCTGACCGCCAGATTCTAGCTCTAGCTCTAGCTCTATCTCTATGGGCATATTGAGGTGCTAGTACGGGTAGAGTATCAGGGGGATTCTGGTGGTGTGTGATCAGAAAACTCTAGCTCTATCTCTATTTCGTAGTGGATAATGTGGGGCAACAGCAGTGTGTGATCTGTTGGGCGTGCTCACACTCTCGTGTATGGAGGTGTGGTTGTAAACTATCCTTACTATATAGCACATTTGTAAACTTATATCAGACCAAAGATATGAATATGACTGCATGCATATGTTTGGACATTTTTTTGTTTACTCACGGAGCCATAATGTGTGCTCACCCTTTGATGTCGTATATTTTTAGTTGATGATGCAGGTACCACAGTGGAGGACTACATGAACGCACCGTCGTACGGACACATGGCTGTTATGGACGTACAAGCTGTGGAGGACGCGCATGTTTATTATGCGAGTGTTTCCAATGTGTTTTTGAATAATTTATTTTTATTTTAAGATTTAGATCATGTAGTGGATTATTACCTTATGTTTTGAGTTTATTTGGAGATAACTGATTTAAATATTTATTTATCATGTTAGATCTCAGTTCATTATTAATAAAGACTTTCATCATTTATTTATTATCTCTGATTACAAATGTGGAATGTGTTTTTATAGGACCCGCACTCCACGAACCCGATTTAAACCTCTATTTAGTGTCGTGATAGGTCTTTAAATCAGAACCGAACTAAACGGGATGAGCGGATGACAATCAGGTACGAAAACGGACAAAATAGATTTAATAATTTTATACCGGTCTCACATACCGGTCTACCATAATGGTTGACCGGTATGTTTGCTTGGGCAGACCAGTTAGATTTGAAAACGGATCTCAGTGGATCCCGCTTGCCAAATCTCAACCCTATAGACCTTCCTAACATAGGAAACCTTCCTAAAACCTAATTTAGCCTATATAATGACTCCTAAATCTCCTTAAACCCTCTTTGTTGATTCTTACAAACCCTAGAGACGAGAAGGAGATCTGAAGAGGAGACAGGAGTGGAGAAAGATTGCAGAGGATACTCCGTTGGAAGAAGAATACAATAGTTCGTAGACCAACGGTATGTGCTGTACCTCTCTCTAGTTGTAGGCTATTCTAAATGTCGATTAATAGCATGCAAGGCTAGGTATTAATCCAAAACCCTAATTCAGCAATAAACCCTAAATTGGCTGATAAACCCTAGATGTAAATTTTAAGACTAAGGATCATCGAAACTAGGACTCGAATGAAAGATAAAAACAAACCCAATATGTTGCTCAGGCCTAGAATATGTAAGAGGAACCTTAGAAGTCATGATTGATGATCGACGGAAGACGAACACCAAGTTAGTGGTCTTTCAGAGGCATACCAGTCAACCATACCTGTGGCACTGGGTGCTACTGGTATCTCTCAGGTATCCTGCCAAGGCTGTCCGATCAACTATATCGATCACACCATTGTACAGTGACTTGCGACTGGTATATGCGACCGGTATGTCCAGAATGGGTTGGTTTTTGACCTAGTTGGTTTATGTCCAACAAAAATCCTATGGAACTAATTCTAATCAAACCCTAACGTCGTGTAGAACCTGGTGATAGCGAGGTTGGACTATGTGATGCAGAGCAAGCTAACAATCAAACGTCAGGTAAGAAAATTGGACCTAAACCCTAATAACTTAATAATAGTAAAATGTTGTTAATTATTCATGTTTCTGTGGCATGATGATTGTGCATATTCACATGTCATATTTATTTTTGTTATTATATTCTGTTCATGCATACTCGCTATGCTAGGATGTGATTGTTTTCGTTAGTGTGTGGAATGGGAAGGGCCTGGGGTCTGGGATCGTTCCTCACACTAGCACCTTTTCGTATCGCTACTATCTTAGCACGCTTGATACGGATAAGGTATCAGGGGGAGGACATGGCATTGTGGTCTATGGCCTGGCCACCAGACTTGAACCCTATCTCTATTTCGTAAGGAGCTGTGCTAGGATAGGGCCTTGGTACTGTGATGACATGTAGGATTGGTTAGTGAAGAATCCACTTGCAAGCCCTTACCAATAGGGATGTAGGTATTGGTGGGGTGTAAGGTATCAGGGGGAGGACGTTGGATGGAGACACAGCCTGCCCACCAGACTCTAGCTCTATCTCTATTCTGAAGTGAGTGATGTGGGGCGATAGTAGTAATGTGATAGGTGCTTGACTGTTAGGCGTTGCCACACTCTCATGCATGGAGGTGTGGTGGCCGTCAAACCTTACCATAGCATTGTGCAAGTATATTAAACCAAATGTGAATGTTACTCATGCATATTGCTTGTTGCATTGTCTGATTGTCTTATTGAGTTATATTGTGAGCTCACCCTTGTATATACATTATTTTTTAGATGTGGATGTAGGTTATACTGAGGAGGACTATGTAGATGTTCCAGTGTATGGAGGTGTTGTTGCTCTGAAAGTGCAAGTAGGGGAGGACGAGTATGACACTTCATGCGAGTGCCCTTACTGCGTACCTTTAGGATATTATTGGTTTATTTTTCTTTTATTTCAGTTTGGATTTATAAGATGATGTAATAAATATTTGAATTACGTTTTGGTATTTGAATAATTGGATAACTATTTATTTATCAATAGAATACTCAGTACATTTAGTAAAACTTTCGTTGTATTTATTTATATTATGATTATGGTTATGTGCAATGGTTTGTATAAGTGGACACGATCTTATTGAGATCCTGGTGTGAATCGTTGGTTTAGTGACGGTTCACTCACACTTTTGGTTCAGTCGGAATTGAAGTGTAAGAGTTTGATTTGGTTTTGTTGGCATGGTCTTAATGAGATCCTGACTTAAATTGTTGGTTCTTATGATGGTTCATCACACTACTGGGGTTAGGCTAGAATTGGAGTGTAACAAAATCAGTCTCAGAAGTCAACTATGGTGCGTGCATGTGTATTAATAGGGTTCATATTTATGTTCCAATACCTAATTTTTCATGCTCAATAAAAGAAGAGGGAGAAAATGCTTTGTTGACTCATTGTTCTTGTATTTCCGATATTTTAACTAGGGGAAATAACAATAAATAGAATTTTAATACCTGTTAAGTTTCATCTAAAAAATTTAAATCTATAACTGGAGGGACTCTCACATATATTTCTAATCTCTAAACAATATGGGACCAAAGAATTGAACTTGGTAAATCGAGATCTAGATCTTCCACAGTATGAGAGACAATAGGAGGATTCTCGTTGAAGAGAGAGAGACAGAGAGATGGGATTCATCAATTGAAGTCTGATCAAATGAGATGATAGTATGGAAGAGTGTTCGAGAAAAATTTAAGTCGTCAAGAGAGCAGCATCTAGTGTCGGAAGATATTATTTATAGGGCATTTAAATGGTTCTGAACGGTTCTGGGTCCGACTGGTTCTGGGCTGAGTGAGTTTTAGCGGATCAGTTTTGGGAGGGTTTTTGGTTTTGAATCGAAATTGGCACCCTTAAATAAGGGTGACAATAGAGGCAAGGATGCCAGTTTGATATAGAAACCGTATATCGAAACTAATACCGTATCGTTGATGCTAATACAAGTGTTCCGTTTTCTATTTGATACGGTAATGATTCAAGTTTGATACCCTAATCCTATTCGGTACAATACCATACGGTACCAGTTGATCTAAGAATTTGCAGAAGCTATAAGATTTGCAGACGACAAGGGGTATAGATGGAAGCTGCTACTCTCTTCCCTGTAGAGAAACTAAGATCAGCGTAGACTAGGCATAGGCAGAGGTTTCCAGGTATTTCCTGTGGTGTTGATTTGAGGCTGTTGAATTAGACTTGAACATTGCTTGAGGGAGTTCTTGACATCAGAAACAACTCTATTGTAAGCTGCTGATCAACATTTACATTGTGAGGGGATTCCAATGCCACCACCCTAATGTAGACCCACGGAGGCCTTCTTCTTCCATAGAAGAGATGGATAAGCAATCAAATCAAGATTCTTTCTCCACCCAAATGGAAAACATAAAAGAAACTGCACTTAGGATCATGGAGGTTGCAGGCTGAGATCCTTCTGGAGAGAGAGCAGCGGAGGGAAGCAATACATGGACAACACCAGGGTCAATGGAAGATCATGGCGAAAGAGGTGCAGAAGAGGAAGATGCAAAGGTTGGTAGAGGTATGAAGGGTAATATAGGGATTTTCAAATACAAGGGAGAAAGAGATGTGAAAGTTTGGTTTTTTGGGAATTAAAAAAAAAAAGTTAAGCATATGGAAGCTTGGGTAATTATAGAGAAAGTATAGGGGGCTGATACTAAGGGGGTGTTTGGTAATACTTCAGAAGTTGGATTCTGACTTCTCGAGTATAAATGGAGTAGAAGCCTGTTTGGTAACTCGGTTCGGACTTCTGGAGAATCCATGAGTGAACCGGCTCCAAATGAGCTATAGAATCCAATTTTTTGGAGCATCAAATAGATGCTTTTCGACTTCAGAGCACAAGTTTGGAGTAAAATCACCCCACACCACTACTACCACCACCAACACCACAACCCACCAGCCACCACCGCCACCACCCTCCACCACCCACTGCCGCCACCACCACCACCACCACCACCACACCGCCATCACCCACCGCCACCACTACCCACCTCCACCACCACCACCACCTACCACCACTACCAACTATCACCCACCACCACCACCACCACCACCCCTCGTCGCCACCACCACCACCACCCCTCGTCGCCACCACCACCATCCACTATCACCCACCGCCACCACCACCATCCTCAATCACCACCCACCGCCACCTACTATCGCCACCACCATCAGCCACCAACCACCACCACCACCACCCACCATCACCCACCACCACCGCCACCACCACCACCCCCCGTCGCCACCACCACCAACCACCCACCACAGTCGCCACCATCCACTACCACCCACCGCCACCTACCATCGCCACCACCCACCACCGCCACCACCACCCACCACCACCACCAACTATCACCTACCACCACCGCCACCACCATCCACTACCACCCACCACCACCGCCACCACCCTCCACCACCACCACCCACCCACCGCCACCCTTCACCACCACCTCCCACCCACCACCATCGTCACCAACCATCACCACTCACCACTAGTGCCACCATTCGTCACCCCCCACCACTACTCTGGAGTCCATGACTAAATTAGGTTAACAAACATGTTTCTACTTTCTCATACTCTTGAATCTTTTTGAAGTTGGAGTAGAAATTTGAACCAGAAGTAAGAATCCTAAAGTTGAAGTTTTATCAAAGAGCCCCTAATTGCCCCTTCTTAATTTGTTCTTTGACATTCTTTTTTCCTCCATGACTGTGCGGGTCCCTATCGATGATACTGGTTTTAATATCCCCATTAGTGTGGCATGAAAGATTTCCCCACACTAGCCCTCTACTCCTTAATTATTTACAATTTTAATGTGGGGTGATCTTTACTCGAGGAGTTATCTTTCTTTTGAATGCAATTCGACAATCCTATTCAAAAAGGAAATAATCAATAAATATTTATTGATTAATAGCGTCCCATTTGCTGCCTTTGTAGCATTGTATGTCGGCTCTATCTTTGCTGCTCCGGTTTGACAGTTCCTATTGAAACCACTAAGGCTCTCTTAGGTGTGTATTATAAAATTAAGGGTAAATTACACAGACACCCCCTCTACTGTTATGAAATAAACATAACTACCCTGCTTTTTCAAAAGTTACACAGAATACCCCTATAATGATGCTATCATACAATGTCACCCCTACCGTTAGTTTCAACTTAACGGCAGAGGCTCACTTTTTTTAAGACGAAAATACCCTTACAAAGGTCTATTATTTAGCCTTACTTCTTAAAAAACATTATTCCTCTTTCTTCTCTATCGCAAACACATCCGTTCTCCGATCCGTGAGAGTTGCGTTCGAGCCAAAGATCCCGCGGCGTTGCTCCACCGATAATCTCGTGCTTTCGCCGGATTGCATTGGGATGCCCACGGCACTTGCTCTATCTCGGCTTCCCACGAGCGTAGTCCGCTAGAGGATTTCTCTGGCTGCCCATCACCGTTAGAGCTTGCTTCAATCCGGGGATTTGTCATCCGCGGTGAGAAGAAAGCTTTGCAACCACCCGCTCCTCCCTCCGTCCACGATGTCACCACAAGTTAATCATATGGTGCTCTCCCGGTTGGTCGTCTCTGGATATTTTTTTGTCCGTTGATCCCTTGGCTTACAAATCGGAATCCACCGCAAATACTACTCTTCAGAACCCGGTGGTGCCCAAGGGACAACACTCTTTTGTACCAACATGATCCCTGCGCCGATGTGTACCAACAAGAAAACGGAAGAAAACGGAAGTGAAGAGAAGAAAGAAAACGGAAGAAACTATGAGCCGCGAAACCGTGGAGAAGAAAACCTAGAAAAAACGAAGTGAAGAGAAGAAAAGGAATTTTCGTGGAGGAGAGAACCGACAAGAAAATGTTTTAGTCATTTTACCCTTAGTAAGGGTATTTTAGTCTTAAAAAAAATGAGCCTCTGCCGTTAAGTTGAAACTAACGGTAGGGATGAGATTGTATGATAGCATCATTATAGGGGTATTCTCGTGTAACTTTTGAAAAGCAGGGTAGTGTTGTGTAATTTCACTACTGTAGAGGGGGTGTCTGTGTAATTTATCCTAAAATTAATTATGTACTACATATATATATATATATATATATATATATATATATATATATATATATATATATATATA
>JAMYWD010002153.1:0-12643 GCA_028583415.1 Protea cynaroides
TAAATACATTGAATGAGCATGTAGACTAAGTAAAGATGAATCACAGGTATTGTACCTATAAATGGCGTACCCTCCAGAGTACTCTTCGATTCCGGAGCTACTCATTCATTTATATCTGTGTCATTTGGAAAGAAGATAAACTTACCCATCAAGACATTAGACTACAAATTACTTGTACGGTCACCGATGTCACACCCCAATTCCGTACCATTCGGAATGGTGTGATGAACTGTCAATAAACCAGCGGTTCAACCAGGATCTCAAAATAGGCTATCCCACATATGATAAACCAAAACACATTCCACATTAGTCAGAGATAATAAAATAAATAGCGGAAGTCTTACAGATAATGAGCTGAGGTCTAAACATGATAAATAATTAATATTCCATTTATTTCCAAATAACCAAAACATAACTTAATACATATTACAATATCCAAATATGAAAACTAAACACCAAACGTTTCCATCGCTGAAACGCTCGTGTAATGAACCATGTTCGTTCTCCACAGCTTGCTCATTCATAGCCTCCACATGTTCATATGTTTTCGAGTAGACATAATCTTCAATCATAGTACCTGCAATATCAGAAACTAAAAAGAATTGCGCGCGCAAGGGTCAGCTCTCCAACTTGAGCTCAGTGAGTTGCCAAAACAATGCAACAATACATATGCATGCAAAAATCAATTTATATCTTTGGTCCGGTTTAAAGTTTGCAGTATGCAATAGAAAGGTTTAGGTAGCCAAAGGTCGCGTTTATTGACTCTGCCTCTATACACGAGTGTGTGACGTTACCCGAAGATCACGTTTATCGTCAACTCACATGCACCCAATCATGAACATTATATAACAAAGGTTACGTTTATTGCTATATAGTGCCATACCAACACGTAAGCCCCTGTTGGTGAGGGCTGCAAACTGGACTCGCAACTAACCAATCCTAATGCCAAACAGTGTATCCAAGGCCTCACCCCAGCATCCCTCAGAATGCCCATAGAGCTAGAGCTAAGGCCCCCCGGTAGAGTCAGAGACTACAAGGACCGAGACCACCTCCCCTGATACTCTACGACATAATAATTCTGCTAAAATAATGGCGATACGACGATGCCAATGCACAAGACTTGAGTTAGAGATAGAGCTAAAGTGCTGAGACCCGCCAAAGGTTAATGTTTATTGACGTTCTCATCACACCTCGCCTGATACTCGCTCGCATCAAGCACATCAACCACACACATACAAGCACATGCCTATTTCTATCATCATCATCATCATCATGTTATAAATGATAAAGTAAATATGCATGAACAAATATTAGAAATATTGGATGGCATGCTGTATGCACATTACAAACATATTCGCATAGAATCAAGCATAGCACAGGGCTCAAGAAATAGAAAACAGTTTATTATTAACCAATTTAGTTTGGAGTTAAGGTTCCTCACCTTAGCTTGCTAATAGATACTTTTCCAAGCTTTAGAACCACCTTAATAATGTTATTATATTGCTAGAAGACCTAACAAAGTCGATAAAATTTAATTAGAATTTATTTGGAATTTAAAAACAATTCTGTTAACTAAGGGTCGGAGGTAGGGTCGGAGTCATGATTGACCCTGGGTGCGACCCTCCCTTAACTCTGAACTTCTCGAACACTGAGGGTCGATGCTAGGGTCAGATTTGCCATCGACCCTAGGTGCGACCCTCCATGGTTTGAGTAAAAAATTTCAGATTTTGTTCTCTCTTTCATAGTTAGGTCCTATGGCTTACTTCCACAATCCATTCTATACATGTTCTATGATTTATAACTATACTTTATTTACCTACATGATTTTAATGATCTCCTCCATGGTTTTTCATGAAAACCTAACCATGGATGGATGATTTGGGTTTCTTCTAAGTCATATCCTCTTCATAAACCATTCTAAAGTCTTAAATAAATCATGGGGAATGTATTCATACCTTAGGTTTGCTGAGATTCAGAGGACCTTAGGTTTGCTGAGATTCAGAGTTTCCTCTGAATCCTCTCCTTCCTTAGCCTTTTCTTCAAGTTTTCCTTCTCCTCTTCTCTTCCTTCTCTTCTCTTTCTCTCAATCCAATTAGGGTTGTAAAAGGAGTGAAAGAGGCTTAGGGACATCCTATTTATAGGGCAAAACCTCCCAAAATAAGTCTCATTAAGTTTAGGAAAGGTTCCAATTGAAATTAGGAAGGTTTCTCAATTTTTGGTTCGTGCTGTTTTTCCCGAATGCCGAGGGTCGATGGTGAGGGTCGATGGGAGGGTCGGACAACTCATAGACCCTGCGACCCATGGTTGAGGGTCGATGGTGAGGGTCGATGGGAGGGTCGGATCTGCCTGTTAAAACATGCGACCCTTACCCTCATTTTAACTGTTTTTTGCGTAAATTTTCATATTGGGTCTTGGGTTTCTTCACACACTTGGTCCACTTGGCTCGACCATGAAATGAAGATGGATCCCGACACGAAATATAAGGTTAGGCCAGGTTCGTATCCCGATACAAAATATAAGGTTAGGCCGGGTTCGTGGCATGCGGGTCTTACAACCGATGGGGTTAGAAGTGGAACTAAAGAAAGGTTATGGACCATGTCCAGTTCTCATTGGGGAACAGGTTTTAGATGCAACATTGATACGACACGAGATGGAAGACTTCGATGTCATCTTAGGAATGGATTGGTTAGCTCGGCATTCTACAAATCTGTTATGTGCCGAGAAGAAGCTAACATTCAAAGACAAGGAAGGGGAAGAGTTCTGTTTCTCGGGAACCAAACTTCCCCGGAGACGCAAGCTCATACTTTCAACAGTAATGGCTAAGAAGTGCCTTGAGAAGGGAGCAGTCGGGTACCTAGTATCAGTGGTTGACCTAACCAAGGAAACACCATGAATTGAAGACATTGACGTCGTACGGGATTATCCTGACATATTTCCGGAGGAACTACCCGGATTACCACCCGACCGTGCCACAAAGTTTGTAATAGACTTGATACCTGGAGCCACAACAGTATCAAAGGCACCTTATAGAATGGCTCCTACTGAACTGAAGGAATTAAAAGTGCAATTACAAGAACTACTGGACAAGGGTTATATTCGACCCAGTATATCTCCATGGGGGGCACCGATGTTGTTTGTAAAGAAGAAGGATAGTAGCGTTCGATTATGTATCGACTATCGGGAGTTGAACAAACTGACAATCAAGAATCGATATCCACTACCTCGGATCGATGACTTGTTCGATCAGTTACAAGGAGCAAGAGTATTTTCAAAGATCGATCTTCGATCAGGCTACCATCAGCTGAAGATTAAAGAAGGGGATATTTCGAAGACAGCTTTCAGGACCAGATATGGACATTATGAATTTTTGGTGATGTCTTTCAGATTAACTAATGCCCCGGCAATGTTCATGGAACTTATGAACCGAGTTTTCCACGATATGATGGATACGTCGGTTATAGTATTTATTGATGATATATTGGTATACTCCAAGGACAAGGAAACCAATATCAAGAACCTAAACGCAGCCCTACAGCGGTTAAGGAAAGAGACGCTATATGCCAAATTTTCAAAGTGCGAGTTTTGGCTAAGTGAAGTCGCATTCCTAGGCCATGTAGTATCCGCCGAAGAAATCAAAGTGGACCCCAGCAAAATCGAGGCTATTGTAAAGTGGGAAGCACCAAAGAGCATTTCAAAAATTAAAAATTTTCTAGGTCTAGCTGGTTATTATCGGAGATTCGAAGAAGACTATTCTCGGATATCCGTACCTCTCACCAGTTTGACCAAGAAAGGTGAAAAGTTTGTGTGGATGGATAAATGTGAGAAGAGCTTCCAGGCATTGAAGGCAAGATTGATATCCGCCTCGATTTCGACCATTCCCGTTCCAAGATAGACATTTACTTTATACACTGATGCATCGGGATTGGGACTAGGATGTGTGCTTATGCAAGGAGAACAAGTAATTGCTTATGCGTCAAGACAGTTGAAGGTACATGAGAAAAATTATCCCACTCAAGATTTAGAGCTAGCGGCAGTAGTACATGCTGTCAAGATATGGAGACATTACTTATACGGAGAGAAATTCCAGATTAATTTACACCATAAAAGTCTTACTTATTTATTTAATCAGAAGGAGTTGAATATGAGACAAAGAAGATGGCTGGAACTATTGAAAGACTATGATTGTGAAATCCAGTATCATCCTGAAAAAGCGAACGTAGTAGCGGATGCATTAAGCAGAAAAGCAGTGATTAAATCTCAAGGAGAAGTTAGCACGACTGCAGCAATGTGTACCAACGGAATAGTATTCAATCATGGCAACGAGCAGTATGTGATAGATACGATGGATGAATCAGCCAACCAAGGGTTTATTCATCGGTTTTTGAATATATTCGCGGCATTGAAGATTATACCAGATATACTGGACGAAGTGAAGACAGCTATCAAATCAGATCCTTATCTGAGGACAGTACAAGAAGATATTGAGAAAGGTAGGACCAACCCTGAGTTCACCTTGGACGACGAAAAAGTACTGAAATACAAAGGAAGAATATGTGTACCTGAAATAGAAAGTATGGACATTAGACACCGACTGATGAAAGGAGCCCATACCACCATCTTCGATACATCCTGGAAGTATAAAAATGTATCATGATGTGAAGAAATTATATTGGTGGAGGGGAATGAAAGCAGATGTAGCTAAGTTCGTGTCTCAATGCCTATACTGTCAGCAAGTAAAGGCTGAATGACAAAGACCCGCAGGACTTTTGCAGCCATTACCAGAACCAGCATGGAAATGGGACTGCATCACTATGGACTTCGTCACGGGACTACCATTGACTCCTCGAGTAGTTGACGTAGTTTGGGTGATTGTAGATCGCTGACTAAAACAGCTCGCTTCATACCGATACGACCTCAGTATACACTGGAAAGGTTAGCGAAGCTGTATGTGGATAATATTGTTCGGTTACACGGTGTACCAGAAACTATTGTGTCTGATAGAGATCTACGATTTACTTCTAAATTTTGGGAAGGACTGCAAAAGGCTATGGGTACAACATTGAAGTTCAGTACTACAATCCACCCACAGACAGATGGACAGTCAGAGAGTACAATTTAGATTCTAGAAGATATGCTACGAGCATGTGTAATTGATTTCAAGGGAACATGGGATGAAAAGTTACCATTGATCGAGTTCGCTTACAATAACAACTATCAGGCTACTATACATATGTCACCTTATGAAGCACTGTATGGCAGGAAGTGTCGAACTCCCTTGTTTTGGAATGACGTTGGAGAACGTAGTATTGTTGGACCAGAATTTATTGAAGAGACTTGTCGAGTGGTCGACATTATCAAGGAAAGGGTGAGAACAGCTCAGAACCGTCAGAAGCAATATGCAGACACTCGACGAAGAGATCTAGAGTTCGCCGTAGGTGATAAAGTATTTCTGAAGTTATCGACTATGCGAGGATTGAAGAGGTTCGGACAGAAAGGAAAACTAAGTCCAAGATATGTCGGGCCATATGAAATTCTAGCTAAGCGTGGAAAAGTGGCTTATCAGTTAGCACTATCACCATCTATGTCAAGTGTGCATGACGTATTTCACATTTCCCTATTGAAGAAGTATGTTAAAAACCCAACACATGTCTTGAGAGTGGATTTGCCAGAATTGACTGATGATTTGACGTTTGAAGTAACACCAATAGAAATCACCAGCCGAAAGGTTCAACGTCTACACAACCGAGATATCTATTATGTTAAGGTCACTTGGAAAAGCAGAGACATGGAAGAAATTACATGGGAAGAAAAAATGCTATGAGAAAGCAATACCCTTACTTATTTGATTCAGGAGGTATGTACAATTTCGAGGATGGAATTTTCATAAGTTCGGGGGAGTTGTAAGACCCGTGTCAATCTAACCCGGTCTTACCACCTTGAACCAGGTTCACCCATCATGGTCGTGTCAAATGGACCAAGGGCGTGAAGGAGATCGAGATCCCAGGTATCAAATCGACCCAAAAACACTTAAATTAGGGGAAGGGTCACATACCCAGCTAAGCAGGGTCGGAACTCCCAAAACAAAGAGTCAGACCCTCAGTTTTGAAGGGAGGGTAGGACAGCTTAAGGCCCTAGGGTCGACGGGATCATCGACCCTCGGATCCTGCCGAAAATAGAAACTAGGAAACTTCAAGATTTTCAATTGGATTCCTTCCTAATCTCAAAGGGACTTATTTTAGGATGTTTATAGCCTATTTAAAGGACGCCCCTAAGCCACTTTCACTCCTTTCACAACCCTAATTTAATTGAGAGAAAGAGAGGAGAAGGAAAAGAGGAAGAAGAGAGGCAAGGAAGAGAACCTAGCAAAAAGGAGAAGAGTTGCAGAGAAAGATTAATCTTCTCAGGTATGGATACTAATTCCATGAGTTTCTACAGACCTTAGGATAGTTATTGGAGAGAGAGTGATCTCGGAGAAACCCAAACCATCCATCCATGGTTAGGTTTTCATGGAAAACCCTATGAAAATGCATGAAAGCCATCTAGGAGGATGATTCATGGTTTCAGACCATGGAATGAGTGTTGAATGGAATGTAGAAGCAAGACATAGGACCCCAAACACGAAAGATGGATTAAAAGAGGGAATTGGACCAAAGTGCACAGAGGGTCGCACCGAGGGTCGATGACCATCCGACCCTAGGGGTTTCTGACCATCGACCCTCAGTGTTTGGGAAGTTCAGAATTTAGGGAGGGTCGCACCCAGGGTCGATCAGGACTCCGACCCTACCTCCGACCCTCAGTTAACAGAATAGTTTTTAAATTCAGAATTAATTCTAATTAAATTCTATCGACTTTGTTAGGTCTTCTAGCAATATAATAATATTATAAAGGTGATTTTAAAGCTTGGAAAGGTATCTATTAGCAAGCTAAGGTGAGGAACCAGAACTCCAATCTAAATTGGTTAATAACAAAAACTATTTTCTATTTCTTGAGTCCTATGCCATGCTTGATTCTATGCGAAGATGTTTGTAATGTGCATACAACATGTCATCCAATATTTCTATTATTTGCTCATGCATATTTATTTTATTGTTTATAACATGATGATGATGATGATGATAGGAATAGGCATGTGATTGTATGTGTGTGGTTAGTGTACTTGATGCGAGCGAGTATCAGGGAGGTGTGATGAGAACGTCAATAAACGTTAACCTTTGGCGGGTCTCAGCACTTTAGCTCTATCTCTAACTCAAGTCTTGTGCATTGGCATCGTCGTATCGCCATTATTTTAGCAGAACTATTATGTCGTAGAGTATCAGGGGAGGTGGTCTCGGTCCTTGTAGTCTCTGACTCTACCGGGGGGCCTTAGCTCTATCTCTATGGACATTCTGAGGGATGCTGGGGTGAGGCCTTGGATACACTTTTTGGCATTAGGATTGGTTAGTTGCGAGCCCAGTTTGCAGCCCTCGCTAATAGGGGCTTACGTGTTGGTATGGCACTATATAGCAATAAACGTAACCTTTGTTATATAATGTTCATGATTGGGTGCATGTGAGTTGACGATAAACGTGATCTTTGGGTAACATCACACACTCGTGTATAGAGGCGGGGTCAATAAATGCGACCTTTGGCTACCTAAACCTTTCTATTGCATACTGCAAACTTTAAACCGGACCAAAGATATAAATTTATTTGCATGCATATGTATTGTTGCATTGTTTTGGCTACTCACTGAGCCGTGATGTGTGCTCACCCCTCGACGTCGAATATTTTTAGTTGATGATGCAGGTTATACCGTTGAAGACTATGTGAATGCGTCTGCGTACGGGAACGTGGTAGCAATGGAAGCTGAAGCTGAAGTGGATACACACGACTCCTCTTGCGAGTGCAACTCGTGTGTATTTGATTAGATATTTTATAGGTTTCTTTATTGGATCTATTAAGACATGTATTGGTACTTAAATATTTATGTCTCAGTTGAAAACAGAATAATTTGCTATTAAATTATTAATATCATCTTAGTTTCTCAGTTCATGTTATTATAAGACTTCCGCTATTGTGTATTTACTCTGATTATGATTACAGATGTGTGTAAGTTTAGATAACATGGGGATAGCCTATTTGAGATCCTGGTTGAACCGTTGGTTTATTAGCGGTTCATCACATCATTCTGAATAGTACAGAATTGGGGTGTGACAGAGAGGGTAGTAGTAAAAGGGAGAGAGAAGTAGAAAGAGAAAGAGTGATAGGGAAAAAGGAAGGAGAGAGAGATAGAGAGGGAGATAGAGAGAGAGATAGAGAGAGAGATAGATAAAGAGAGTGAGAGTTGAAAGACATGTAGAGAGAGAAAAAAATAGAAAAGTAAAAAGAAAGAGAGAAGTAGAAAGAGAGAAAGAGAGTGAAAAGTAGAAAGAGGGAGAGAGAGAAAAAAAAGAGAGAGAAATAGAAAGAGAGAGAGAGTGAGAGAAGTAGAGAGAGAGAAAAGAAGAAAGTAGAAAGAGAGATAGAGAGCGGGCGAGAGATAGAGAGAGAGGAGGGAGAGGGAGATTGAAAAAGTTGAAAGAGTGAGAGCGAGATGTAGAAAAGAGAGAGAGAGAGAGAGAGAGCAATAAAAAGAGAGAGAGGGAGAGAGAAAGAAAGAGATAGAGAGAGAAAATTAATAGAGAGAGAGAGAAAGAGAGAGAGATAGTGTGTACTAGAGAGATAGAAGTAGAAAGGGGAGAGAGAGAGAAAAGCAAAGAGAGGGAGAGAAAGAGAAAGAAAGAGAGACAGAGAAAGGGAGGGAGGGAGAGAAGCAGAAGTAAAAAGAGAGAGAGAGAAGTGAGAGTGAGGAAAGAGGGGGAGGGAGAGAGAGTGAGGAAAGAGGGGGAGGGAGAGAGAGGAGAGGGAGAAGTAAAAAGAGAGAGAGATGGAAAAGTAGAAAGAGAGAAAAAGAGAGAGAGAGCTCTCTGAAGTAGAAAGAGAGTGAGCTCATTGAAGTAGAAAGAGAGAGAGAGAGAAAGGGAGAGAGAAGCAGAAAGGGAGAGAGAGGAGAAGAGAAAAGAGACAGAAAGAGAGAAAGAGAGAGGAAGTGATAGAGAGACTAAGAGAGAGCTCAAGAGAGTGAAAGTGGAGAGAGAAAGAGAGAAAAGAGAAAAAAGAGAGAGAGAGAGAGAGGGGAGAGAGAGAGACTTGTTGAGAGAGAGAGATAAAGAGAGAGAGAAAAAGGAAAGAAAAGCAGAGAGACACAAAAGAGAGAGAGAGAGGTAGAAAGAGAGAGGGAGAAGTAGAAAGTGAGAGAGAGAGAAAGGGATGGAGAGAGCAGAGAGATAAGTAAAAAGAGTAAGAAAGAGAAAGAGAAGTAGAAAGACAAAGGGAGAGAGAATGAATGAGAGTGAGAGAAGTAGAGAGAGAAAGGGATGGAGATAGAGAGATGTTGAAAGCGAGAGAGAGAGAGGGAAATGGAGGGAGAGAATAGAAAGAGAAGTAGGGAGAGAAAGAGAGAGAGGGAGAGAAAGAGAAAGAGAAGTAAAAGGAGGGAAAGGAGAAGAGAGTGATAGAGAGTGAGGGAAAGTGAGAAAGAGAGAAGTAGAAAGAGAGGGAGAGATAAAGATGTTGATAGAGAGGGAGAGAGAGAAGTAGAGATAGTGGAAGAAGAGAGAGAAAAGTAGAAAGAGGGAGAGAGAGAGAGGTAGAAAGAAAGAGAGATAAGTATAAAGTGAGAGAGAGAGAAGTAGAAAGAGAGAGAGAGGGAGAAAGAGAGGGAGAGGGAGAGAGAGAGAAAGAAAGAGAGAGAGAGACAAAGAGAGAGAGAGAGAGAAAGAAAGAGAGAGAGAAGTAGAAAGAGAGATGGAAGTAGAAAGAGAGAGGGAAGTAGAAAAAAGAGAGGCGGAGAGAGAGAGAGAGGGAAGTAGAAAGAGGGAGAGAGAGAGAAAGAGAAGTAGAGAGAGATAGAGAGAGTGAGATAGAGTAGTAGAAAGAGAGAAAGAGAGAAAGAGAGAGAGTGAGAGAGAGTGAGAGAGAGAAATAGAGAGAAATAGAGAGTGAGTAAGAAGTCTAGAGAGAAGTAGAAAGAGAAAAGTAGAGAGAGAAAAGTAGAGAGTGAGAGATAGAAAGGGAGAAGTAGAAAGAGAGAGAGAGAGAGAGAGAGAGAGAAATAGACAGAGGGAGAGAAAGTAAGAGAGAGAGAAAAAGAGCAAGAGGGAGAGAAGTAGAAAGACAGAGAGAAAGAGAAAAGTAGAGAAAAAGAAAGAAAGAGAGAGAGTGGGAGAAGTAGAGCGAGAGAGAAAGAGTGGGAGAGAGATGCAGAAAGAAAGAGAGAGAGAGAAGACAGAGAAAAGACACAAAGAGAGAGACAGAGAGAGAAATAGAAAGGGAGAGAGAGTGAGAGAGAGAAGTAGAAAGAGACAGAGAGGTGATAGAGAGAGCAGTAGAGAGAGAGAGGGGGGGAGAGAGAGTGAGAAGTAGAAATAGAGAGAGAGAGAGAGAGAAGTAGAGTGGGAGAAAGAAAAGTAGAGTGGATAGTAGAGAGAGGATAGAGGAAAGCTAGAGAGAGAAAGAAAGAGAGATGTATTAAGAGATAAAAAGTAGAAAGAGAGGGAGAGAGAGTGAAGTAGGAAGAAAGAGAGAGTGAGAAAGAGACAGTGAGAGTAGAAAGACATGTAGAGAGATAAAGAGAGAGAGAGATAGAAAAGTAAAAAGAAAGAGAGAGAGATGTAGAAAGAGAGATAGAGAGAGAGAGAGTATAAGGGAGAGAAATAGAAAGAGAGAGAGATAGGGAGCGACAGAGAGAGACAGAGAGAGAATTTGAAAGAGAGAGAGAGAGGGGAGAGAGAAAGGAGTAAAGAGAGAGGAGTAAAGAGAGAGATAAAGAGAGAGAAAGTAAAAAGAGAGAAAGAGAGTGAGGGAGAAGTAGAAAGAGAGGGAGAGAAAGAGAGTGAGAGAGGGAGGGAGAGGGAGAGGGGGAGGGTGAGAGGGGGAGAGAGAGAAAGAGAGTGAGAAAAGTAGAGAGAGAGATAAAAGTAAAATGAGAGGGAAAGAAGTCAAAAATGAAAGAGAGATGGAGAGAGTGAGAGGGAATTAGAAAGAAAGAGAGATAGAGGTAGAGAGAGAAAAGAGAGAGGGAGAGAAAAAAATAAAGGAAGACAGAGACAGAGAGAGGGAAAGAGAGAGGGAGAGAGACAGAGAAAGAGAGTTGAAGAAAAGAGAGTGAAAAGTAGAAAGAGAGAAAGAGAGAGAGAGTGAGTGAGTGAGAGAGAGAGAGAGAGAGAGAGAAGTGGAGTGCAAGAGAGAGTAAGAATGAGATTGAGAGAAAGGGAGAGAGTGAGAAAGAGAGAAAGGGAGAGAGAAGAGAGAGAGTAGAAAGAGGGGCAGAAAGAAAGAGAGAAAAGATTGAGTAGAGAAGTGTAATGAGAGCGTGAGAGAGGAAGAGAGAAGTAGGGAGATAGAGAGAGAAGTAGAAAGAGAGAGAGGGAGAGAGGAGAGAGAAAAGTGGAAAGAGGGAGAGAGGAGAGAGAAAAGTAGAAGGACGAGAAAGAAAGAAAACTTGAGAGAGAAGTGAAAAGTAAGAGTGAGTGAGAGAATAAAAGAGAGAGAAAGAACTAGAGAAAGAGAAGTAAAAAAAGAGAGGGAGAGAGAGAAAGAGAGAGAGAGAGGGAGAGTTGAAAGAAAAGTAAAGATAGATAGAAAGTGAGAAAGAAAGAAAGTGAAGTTGAAAGAGAGAGAGAGAGACAGAGACAGAGAGACTGAGAGCGAGAAAGAGAGATAGGGGGAGAGAGAAGTAGATAGGGAGGGAAAGAGAGAAAAGTAGAGAGTGGGAGAAGCAAAAAGTAAATGAGAGAGAGAAAGAAAGGTATACAGAGAGAGAGAAGTAGAAAGAGAGATTGAAGTAAAGAGAGAATGAAGTCAAGAGAGAGAGAAGTTGAAAGTGAGAGAGAGAAGTTGAAAGTGAGAGAAGTAGAAAGAGAGAGAGAGAGAGGAAAAGAAAGAGAGAGAGAGCAGTCGAAGGAGAGAGGGAAGTGGTAAGATAGAGAGAGAGGGAAGTAGAGGGAGACAGAGGTAGAAAGAGCCAGATAGTGAGAGAGAGAAGTAGAAAAAAAGAGTGAGACAAAGAGGAGAGAGAGAGACATAGTGAGCGGGTGAGAGAGAAGTGGAAAGAGGGTGAAAGAGAGAGGAGAATAAGATGAAAGAGAGAGAGAGAGAGAGATAAAAGAGAGAGAGAGAGAGAGAGAGAAAAAGAGAGAAGTAGAAAGAGAAGAGAGAAAAGTTGAGAGAGAGAGTACGCGTGAGAAAGAGAAGTATAGAGAGTGAGAGAAGTAGAAAGGGCTTAGATAGAGAGAGTGGAAGAGAGAGAGAGAGAAGTAGAAAGAGAGAGAGGTCAAAAGAGTGAGAAAAAGAGAGAGAGAGAGAGGGAGAGTGAGAGAAATAAAATGAAAGAGAGAGTGAGAAAGTAAGAGAGAAAGAGAGAGATATAGATAGAGAAGTAGAAAAGGAGAGAGAGATAGGGAAGTAGAAAGAGTAGAGAGGGAGAAGTAGAAGGAAAGAGAGCGACAAAGAGAGAGAAGTAAAAAGAGAGAAAAGTGGAGAGAGAGTTAAAGGGAGAGAGTAAAAGATGTATGGAAGGTAGACGGGCTGCCGAGAGAGAGTTGCGTCCGTAAGGAAGGTTGCC
>JAMYWD010002154.1:0-12632 GCA_028583415.1 Protea cynaroides
TTTTTCATTCTTTCCGTAGGAAGACCAATCGAGCTAAGGATTTATCCAGTTCGGTGCGACAACAGTTTGGCACCGTCTGTGGAAAAAGGTAGTGACTTGTGTATCTAAACTTTAGACAACACCAAGATTTTCTACTGATGAATGTCACCAGTCGAGACTCAATATCAGAAGAGGATGAGTGCTAACTAGTAACCATCAAACAACAACCCAGGGAGGAACCTGCCTCTGAGAAATAACCTCCCAAGGGGCACACACCCACTGAAGGGTGTCCATGGGGTGAACGAAGCCCAGATTCCTGCCGCAGATAACTTTGCTCCAGAAGCAGAAGTCTCACCACCCAACTCCCCTCAATATGTACGAGGGAGCAATTTGACAATGTGGCACATCAGTTGGAGCTCCTGAAAAAGTGGCTTATGGATCAGCCTCACGTGGAAAATGTTTAGCCAAACCCTAAAGCCAAGCAGCAGAATAGACGCCGAGAAAGAAATTGAGGATAATCCAAGCTTTGCGGACATCCAGACCTAATTCCAAATCAGGACCCACCTTGGTATGCAAGCACTATGCAGAGAGATGTCCTTATGGCACTTTCCCCTCGACCCCAGAGGTCGGCAAGCCATCATTCCAGAAGAATAGCAGGTGCGATGCCCGGTGGCTCCCGAAGTGTAAGCCAAGATTTGTCCTCCAGCACCTCGGCAGCAAGTATTCACAGGAGTGTGAGCAGAGTTTTGGCCTCGAAGCTCCTTGGGCCTCAACCACATCACCATGAAGATGTCCAGGCGAGGCTTGATGCTGCTAGAATATAGAGAGCGGCAGTCGAAGCCCAGCCTCGCCATACCACAAAAAATATGGAGCAGGAGCTCTAAGACTTAAGAGCTTGACTGCAGCGAATGGAGGAAGGTTGGCCGAACTTGGCACGACAAGCATACACAACAGAAAGTGCTCTGTTAGAGCATATAATGAAGACTCATTTTACCCAAGGCTTCGCTATGCCCTCAATTGAGGCTTATGACAGGACGACTGACCCCAAGCACCATCTTGATTTATATGTGGCTCAGATAGCCATTTATGTATACCCGGAGGATATAGTCTATCGAGCATTCCCCGCCACCCTGAAAGCGGCAGGAAGACTGTGGTATAATAGCCTGCCCAGAAGGTTAATAAACTCCTTCAATGAGCTTGCTGACAGTTTCCTAAATCACTTTCAATGTCGGCAAGTATAAAAGAAGATGTCGTACAACCTGAAGGACTACGTCCAGGAGGAAGGAAAGACACTCAGAGCCTTCCTCAATAGGTTCAATTTGGAGGCCTTGAAGACTTGGTCCACAAAACCACCCTCGAGGGTGGCATCAGAGACCCAAACTTGAGCTTTTCCCTGGCCAAGAAACCTGCAGCCACTCTAGCCAAACTACAGGCCAAGTGCGAGAAGTATGCCATGGAAAACTTAGCCACCATGAAAAATCTAGCTGCCCAGAAGCTACCACTTCCTGCCTTGGAGAGGAAAAAAGGGGAGAAGCCCAAGGATGCTACCTTAAAAGGGGAACCATCCAAGAAATAGAAGAAAGACAAAATGATCGGGATAGAAACCCCTAACTTCTAACCCTATGAAGATTATCATCCACTTCAAAAGACTTCGACAGAAATATTCATGGTCAAAAAATCTCAAACGACCTTTTGAAAGCCAGGGAGGAAGAACTTTGATGCGCAGACCTGAAACCCACTACTGTTCTGCACTTTCCACAATGAGCATGGGCACACTACAAATGAGTGCCGGCACCTTCAGGACACCATCGAGGAGTTAATCCAGAATGGTGAGCTCAGCCAATATGTGGACAAAAAGAGGTCAGCTCCCCCTGGCACAGAGGTTGTGGCATCCAAATCTGACAATTGCTAGACTGAAGCAGGTAAAAATCAAGGAAAAAAGGATGACGAAGATAAGGAAGATGGGGGTGCAGGAAAAACACCGTCCCAAATAAGACCCACCATTGGGGCCACATACATGATAAAGGCCACGCCTGTATGAAGAAAAGAGGTGAGGTGGGAAAATAAACAGGTAAGATTTGTACACTTATCCAACTGCAACCTTGAATAGAGCCTGTGGGTCCAATGCTTTGACGAAGAAATGCCTATCGAACTGGCATACGGTCGAGGCGGACCCAAAGCTAGAGCGATGCTGGAATATTGGGAGAAAAGATACCAGCAAGATCTTCCGAGGGTTGAGATCAGACTCCCCCAGGACATTATAGCAGCTGACCTTGATACCCCAATATAGAAAGTCTGACTGGTTATACCAGATTCGTATGTAATTACTAGGCGCTCGGCAGCAGGAAATAACTATACAGAATTAGCAAGAGTATACGTCAGGGAGTTGGATCAAATCAAGATCACTCCAAAAAAGTCGAGAATGGGTGATCTCATGATCTTCAGCGATGATGACCTTATAAATGTCGTATCGCCTCATGAGGATGCCTTCGTAATCACCGTAGTGGTAGCAGATTTTGATGTCGACCGCATTATGGTTGACACAGGTAGTGTAGTTGACATCCTGTACTACCACACTTTCCGAAGGATGAATTTCACTAATGAAATGCTTGGGCCTGCATTCTACTCCTTGACTGGGTTCACTGGTGATTTTGTGTATATGAAGGGAGGAATCCCCTTTCCCTTCATGATCGGAAGCAAGCTGGCCCACAAGATAATTAATGTCGAGTTCCTAGTAGTTGATCTCCGAGCTAGCTACAATGTTGTCCTCGAACGTCCTTCCCTACATAGGCTTCAGAGCTGTCTATCAACCTTTTACTAGGTTATCAAATTCCCCATAGATCATGGGACTGGAGAATGTAGGGGAGATCAAAGGATCTTGAGACAATATTATGAGGTTAAACTAGGACGGGCTGCTAAGAATACAAACCTCAGTGGAGCCAAAGAAAGGACTAAAGACCCTAAGGGAAAAGGAAAAGCCTAAGTTTAGACCATCATAATAGAAGACCTCAGGGACGACCTGGGTCAGGTACGAGGGATGTCGATCCAGGAACTCGTCTAGATCCCCATCTCGGAAGATTACCCTGAATGAACCTTTCAGATCGGAGCTTCTCTACAGGGAGAAATATAGGAAAGCCCCATTGCCTTCATTAAAGAGAATGCAGATGTGTTCGCATGGTCAGTAGAGGATATGCTGGGCATTGACAGAAGCCTAATGGAGCATTGCCTGGCTATCGACCCCAAAATTGCCCTGTGAGGCAGAAGAAGAGAAGTTTTGTCACACCCCATTTTCGTACTATTCAGAATGGTGTGATGAACCGCTAATTAACCAACGGTTCAACCAGGATCTCGAATAAGCTGTGTCCGTTTGCTTAAATCATACACATCCACGATAATAATCAGAGTAAATACACAATAGTAGAAGTCTTTATACTAATGATTTGAGAGTCCAACAATTATAAAATAATAAATTATCTAATTATTCTCCATTGACTAACACATAAAATAAAATATTTAATCAATTACATCATCTGTATAAATTAAATAAAATTCTAATAAAAAACACAAGATTTGCACTCGTATGACGAATCATGCGACTCCACCATAACTTCAGCGTCCATCGCCGTCGCATGTCCATACATAGGAGCATTCATATAGTCTTCAACCGTGGTACCTGCATCATCAACTAAAAACATTCGACGTCAAAAGGGTGAGCACACATCATGGCTCAGTGAGCAAACAAAACAATGCAACAAACATATGCATGCATTCAATTCATATCTTTGGTCTGGTTCATAAGTTTGCAATGTGCTATAGAAAGGTTCGGTGCCGCCTCGCCTCTATACACAGGGTGTGTAAGCCCACCCAACGGATCAAACACCATTGTCGTCCACATCCACCCCACCATGGAATAGAGATAGAGCTGAAGTGCTTAGGACCGCACCACATCACACTTCCCCTAATGCTCTACCCATACCAACACGTAAGCCCCTGTTGGCGAGGGCTTGCAAACTGGGCTCGCAACTAACCAATCCTAATGTCAAATAGTGTATCCAAGGCCTCACCCTAGCGTCCCTCAATACATCCATAGAGATAGAGCTAAGGCCCCCCGACAGAGTCAGAGACTACACGGTCCGAGACCACCTCCCCTGATGCCCTACGAAGTAATAGTTCTGCTAAGGTAATGACGATACGATGATGTCAGTGGACAAGACATGAGTAGAGATAGGGCTAAAGTGCTTAGGACCACACCGCATCACACTTCCCCTGATGCCCCACTCGCATCAAGTACACCAACCACATACAAACATTCACATGCCTATTCCTAGCATCATCATCATCATCATGTTGTAAATAAACTGAATTAAATATGCATGGACAGTAATAACAGAAATAATAGATGACATGTGATATACACATTACAATCATACAGTCATAGAATCATACAATGTATTGGACTCAATAAACGAAAATAGTTTATTATTATCCAATTAGTTTAGGTCTTGTTCCCTCACATTTGATTGAGTGTAGATCCTCGTTCAAGCTTTATGAATCACATTTAAATTACTAAAAAGGCCTAACAAGTCGATATATTTTAATTAGAATTAATTTCAATAAATTTAGACTAGTTGAAATCATAGGGTCGCAGGTAGGGTAGCACCTAGGGTCAGTTACCAATCGACCCTAGGGGTAGGGTCGGACGTGGGGTCGGTTACCAATCGACCCTATGTGCAACCACACCCTCCTTGGGACTTTCCGAGGGCATGTGATCGATCCTGTGGTCTTGTAGGTCCATTCTAAGATTGTTCTATGGCTCATAACTATGATTTTTACACACTTTTCATTTCCTATGATGATTACTTCAATGGATTCCTTTGGAACTCATCCATGAATGGATGATTTGGGTTTCTCTTAATCCTAACTTCCTCATAATCTATTCTATGCTCTTACTTTATGAAGGGAATTAGGTTCATACCTGAGGTTGGCTGAGATTCAGAGGTTTCTCTGAACTTCCTCCTCTTCCTTAGCCTTTTCTTCAATTTTCCTTCTCTTCTTCTTTTCCTTATCTTCTTCTTTTCCTTCTCTTTCTCTTTTCTCACTTTCAATTAGGGTTCTAAAGGAGTGAAAGACGCTAAGGGACGTCCTATTTATAGAGAAAAACCATCCAAAATAAGTCCCATTATGTTTAGGAAAGAACCCCTTGGAATTATGAAAGTTTCCTAATTTACGGTTTCTGTCTGAAATCGTAGGGTCGGACGTAGGGTCGTAGGATCGATCGACCCTACGTTTTTCTAGTCATGTAACCCTATGACTAGAAAATCATAGGTTGGACTTCTGTTGAGGTGGGGCCGACCCTACCTGTTTAGGCATGCGACCCTACCCTCACATTTACTGTTTTTGGGTCAGACTCATACCTGGTCTTGTGATTTTCTTCACGCACTTGGTCCACTTGGCTCGACCATGATAGGTAGACCTGGTACAAGGTGGTAAGACCGGTTAGTTTGATACGGGTCTTAGAACTCCCCCCTTCTTATTAAAAATTTCATCCTCGAAATTTGTACATACCTTCTGAGTAAAAAAGGTGAGGATATTGATTCCGCATAGCATTCTCTTCTTCCCATGTGATCTCTTCGATATCTCGGCTCCTCCAGGTGACTTTAACATAGTATATGTCACGGTTACATAGACGTTGAACCTTTTGACTAGTGATTTCAGTTGGTGCTACTTCGAATGTTAAATCATCAATTAAATCTGGTGGATCTGCTGTCAAAACGTGCATTGGATCTCTGACGTACTTCTTTAATAAGGAGATATGAAATATATAATGCACACTTGACATAGATGGTGGTAGTGCTAACTGATAAGCCACTTTTTCACGTTTGGCTTGAATCTCATATGGCCCGACATATCTCGGACTTAGCTTCCCTTTCTGTCTGAATAGTTTTAAACCCCGCATAGGTGATAGTATCAAGAATACCTTATCACCTCTGACAAATTCAAGGTCTCAGCGTTGAGTATCTACATACTGTTTCTGACTATTTTGAGCCATTCTAACTCTTTCCTTGATAATGTCGACTACTCGACAAGTCTCTTCAACAAATTCTGGTCCAACGATACTACGTTCAACAACTTCATTCCAGAACAAAGGAGTTTGACACTTCCTCCCATATAGTGCTTCATAAGGTGACATCTGTATAGTAGCCTGATAGCTGTTGTTATAGGCGAACTCGATCAATGGTAGTTTCTCATCCCATCATCCTTTAAAATCAATTACACAGGCTCGAAGCATGTCTTCTAAAATCTGAATGGTACGCTCCGACTGTCCATCTATCTGAGGATGAAATGCAGTACTGAACTTCAACGTTGTACCCATAGCCTTTTGCAATCCTTCCCAAAACTTTGAAGTAAAGCGTAGGTCTCTGTCGGACACAATGCTTTCAGGTACACCATATAATCTGACAATGTTATTCACATATATCTTGGCTAACCTCTCCAGGGTATACTGTGGTCGTATTGCTATAAAGCGAGCTGTCTTAGTCAGACGATCTACAATCACCCAGACCGCGTCAACTACTCGAGGAGTCAATGGTAACCCGGTGACGAAGTCCATAGTGATGCAGTCCCATTTTCATGCTGGTTCTGGCAGCAGTTGCAACAGTCCTGCAGGTCTTTGTTGTTCAGCCTTCACCCTCTGCCTATTTAGGCATTGAGATACAAATTTAGCTACATCTGCTTTCATTCCTCTCCACCAATATAATGTCTTCAAATCATGATACATCTTTGTACTTCCAAGATGTACCGAATAAGCGGTGGTATGAGCTTCCTTCATTAGTCGGTGTCTAATGTCTAAATTTTCTGTTTCAGGAACATATATTCTTCCTTTGTACTTCAGTACCTTTTCATCATCTAAGGTGAACTTAGGAATAGTCCTACATTTTTCGATGTCTTCTTGTACCGTTCTTAGATAAGGATCTGATCTAATAGCTGCTTTCACTTCATCAATTATAACAGGTACAATCTTCAACGTTGCGAACATATTTGAAAATCGATGAATAAACCCTTGGTTGGTTGATTCACCCGGTGCATCTATCACGAACTACTCAGAACTATAATTGAATACTTTTCCTGTAGTACACATTGCTGCAGTTGTGTTAACCTCTCCTTGAGATTTTATCATTGCTTTTCTGCTTAGCGCATCAGCAACTACATTAGCCTTTCCTGGATGATACTGGATATCACAATCATAATCCTTCAATAATTTCAGCCATCTTCTTTGTCGCATATTCAACTCCTTCTGATTAAAAAAATAAGTGAGACTCTTATGGTCTGATTTAATCTGAAATTTTTTTCCGTAGAAGTAATGTCTCCATATCTTGACAGCATGTACTACTGCCGCTAATTCCAAGTCATGAGTGGGATAGTTCTTCTCATGTGTCTTTAGTTGTCTTGAAGCATACACAATTACTTGTTCTCCTTGCTTAAGTACACATCCTAAACCCAATCCCGACGCATCACTGTACAAGATAAATGACTGTCCTGGAATAGGAATAGTTAAGATCGGAGCAGATATCAATCTAGCCTTCAATGTTTGAAAACTTTTCTCACATTTATCAGTCCAAACAAAATTTTCTCCTTTCTTAGTCAAACTAGTGAGTGGTACGGCAATTCTGGAATAGTCTTCCACGAATCGTCAATAATACCCAGCTAGACCTAGGAAACTTTTAATTTCTGCAATTCTCTTCGGTGCTTCCCACTTCACAATGGCTTCAATCTTGCTAGGATCCACTTTAATTCCTTCAGCGGATACAACATGACCTAAGAAAGCGACCTCCTTTAACCAAAACTCACACTTTGTAAATTTGGCGTAAAGCTTCTCTTTCCTTAATTGCTGCAGAGAAGCTCTTAGATTCATGACATGAGTTTCCTTGTCCTTGGAGTAGACCAATATATCATCAATAAACACAATGACCGACGTATCCAACATATCATGGAATACCCGATTCATGAGTTCCATAAAAGTTGCGGGTGTGTTAGTCAATCCAAAAGACATGACTAAAAATTCATAATGTCCAAATCTTGTTCTGAATGCTGTCTTTGGAATATCACCATCCTTAATCTTCAACTGATGGTATTCTGACCGAAGATCAATCTTGGAGAACTCCTTGGCACCTTGCAATTGATCGAACAAGTCATTGATCCGAGGCAATGGGTATTGATTCTTGATTGTCAGCTTATTCAGTTCCCGGTAGTCTATACACAGTCGAACACTACCGTCCTTCTTCTTAACAAATAATACTGGCGCTCCCCATGGTGATATGCTAGGTCTGATGTAACCCTTATCTAGTAATTCCTGTAACTATCCTTTTAATTCCTTCAATTCAGTAGGAGCCATTCTATAAGGTGCTTTAGATACTGGTACGGCTCCGGGTATCAGGTCTATAACAAACTTCGTTGCTCGGTCGGGTGGTAGTCTTGGTAGTTCTTCAGAAAATACATCTGGAAAGTCACGCACAACATCAATATCCTCCATTCGTGGTGCTTCCTTGGTGAGGTCGACCACTGATACTAAATACCCAACTTCTCATTTCTCGAGGCATTTCCTAGCCTTTAAAGCAGAGAGGATGAGTTTTCGTTTACGGGGAAGTTTGGTTCCCACAAAACTAAACTCCGCTCCTTCCTTGTCTTTAAATGTCAGCTTCTTTTCTGCACATAATAGGTTTGTAGAATGCCGAGCTAACTAGTCCATTCCCAAGATGACGTCAAAGTCTACAATCTCAAGTTGAATCAAGGTTGCATCCAAAGTCTTCTCGTCAATAAGAAGTGGACATGGTCCATAACCCTTTTCTAGTTCCACTTATAATCCCATAGGCGATCGTGCAAGCAGTTTGTAGTCTAAAGATTTGAGGGGTAGATTCAGCTTCTTTCCAAATGACACAGATATAAAAGAATGAGTAGCTCTAAAATCAAAGAGTACTCTAGCGGGTATACCATTAATAGGTACGATACCTGTGATTTGTTTTAATTTAGTCTATATGCTCACACAATGTAATACAAAATGAAAGGTTCAGATCATACCTGTGACCACATCGGGTGATGCGACAGCATCCTCAGATGTAACAGCATAAACTCTTCCTTACTGTAGTTGCTTCCTGGGCTTAGGACATTCTCTGAAATAATGTCCCACTTGATTGCAGTTATAGCATTTTACTCCTTCATTATTTTGCTTTTATTAAGGTTGAGCTGCTGGAGTAGTCTTGGCTATAGCATTAAAGCCTTGAGTTCAGAAGGGTTTGAATGTCCTTGTATTCCCTCCGTTGTATGAATTTTCGTTTGGCCTTTTAATACCCCTATTTTGAGCAAGGTAGCTCTCCTTCTGGCTCGACTCTATTACTCGAGCAATCTGTACTGCTTCGTTGTAAACTTTCTTTTCCAATCCCAGAACATACTCACGGATGCTCCCCCTAAGTCCTATGACGAACCTTCGGGTCTTAGTATTTTCCTCTTGCATGCTTGCGGGTGCAAAGAAAAATAGCTCCTCATAACGCTGTTGGTATGCATCCATGGTCATTTGCCCCTGATATAAACTCAGGAATTCTCTCTCCATAGAATCTCTAAAACTTATAGGGAAATACTTCTCAAAGAATGCCTCTTTATATATAACCCAGGTAAAAAATCTAACTAATCAATATAAATTTCAAAATTTTCAGATCATTCTGATAAAATATTGTATTTTCCATCATAGGGTCGATGGTAGGGTTGGTCCTTATGCGACCCTAGGGTATGTGACCCTGAATAACACTGTCAGCTTACCGAGAGCCTAGGGTCGATGGTATGGTAGGGTCGGTAATTGTCCGACCGTAAGTCCGACCCCTGGTTCTCTATCAGATCACCGAGAGGCTAGGGTCGATGGTAGGGTCTGATATTGGGTCGCACATTTTGGTTGAATTCTGCAACCCTACGATTCAGAATCAGGTTTTTAAACCCGATTTTGGATTCATTTCCCATTCTTTCTCCTTTCTTCCAACTTAACCCGTTTCTCTGAGTTGCTACAGTATCGACCCCTACCTGTTTAGTGATCATATCTTTCGTTCGTGACTCCCGCTCCTTTTCTTCAGGTATGCTCTCTACTATTTCACATTTTTAAAGTTTTCTAAATTAGGTTTTTGTCCATTTACATCGTTTTCTTCAAATTAAACTTTTTTTAACCTTAAAAATTTAATTTTTATTGGGGGCTTTTGCTATTGGTCACCCAATGGATGAAAGCCCTTAAAAATATTCAAGTTTCATCAGTTGGTTATCGAGAAACTTGAAAATTTTCCACTTTTGACATAATTTTTGAGATTTTTTGAATTTATTGAAATATCTTTGAATTCGATCTTTCAAAATTAAATTTCCAACTGTATGAGCCTTGCAGGATGGTTTAGAACCTATGTAAGTCCTTCTGCCCAAGTGTATGGGTGAAAAGTGAGGCTTCTGACCAATTTATGCCGTTATAATGCCAAAAATTTTGGGTTTTTCACCATTACTGATCTATTATTTGTTTTTCTTTGTTTTGGTAGATAACATGGCTGGTACCAAGGTGCCTAGGGCTCATGACCCAGTTTGTTTTTGCTCCAACGTGGCTGAAGCTCTGTATGCTCGCTATGAGCGTATGAAAGTAGAGGGGGGTCGCTGTGTGGACTTGGCTAGTCTAGCCTTGTTTAATGTGGAGGGGGCATTTGGTGACATGGACTGGCTTCCTGTGATCACCTATGAGGCGTGTACCCATCCGGATTTGGTGAGACAGTTCTATTGCAATCTACAGGTAGTGGGGGATCGCAATGACACAGAGAGGGGTAGGGAGCTTAGGATCACGAGCTACGTTAAAGGGGTAGAGGTTTCCTTTGACTACCAGCAGTTAACTGATCTTTTGGGCATATCAAATGATGGCCCTTTGGTGTACTGTGCTCCCAGGGAGCCCCAGTTTCTTTCCTTGGAGATGCGTGCTGAGATTGACAGTCAGCTCATCAGAGATGATCGTTGGGAGATGAAAGCGATCAACCTACGTCCAGAGCCTCGGGTATGCTGCAAGATCATCCAGCACAACCTGATACCCCAGAGTGGACACTATGAGAGGATCTCCCAGTTGACTCAGTACGTCCTTTACTACATTTGCACTAGGCAGCCTGTCTGCCTACCTTACATTATCCTGAGGACAATGATCCGTGCCACGCTGCCTGGTCAGATAGGCAACCTCCCCTACAGGCGTCTGATCACTACTCTACTCACCCACCTCGGCATTGATTTAGTAGATGAGAGGATTTAGGAGAAGACCTTCTCATCAGTTCTGGACTGGGAGGCCATCTGTAGGATGGGTATGCGGGATGCTCAGGTCAGTGATGATGAGAGAAACGCTCTGGTGCGTCCTCGTACTCGGGTAGAGGTAGCAGACGCTGAGGTGGCAGCAACAGCAGTAGCCGGAGCAAGGGTTCACGGGGTGATGCTGAGGATGAGGATCGCATGTATATGGATGTAGATGCTATACCTCCCCCATCACCTCCACATTCTACTGGAGCTGGTCCATCTCGGGCTCCTTCACACATGGCTAGTCCTTCACACCCACCATCTGATGATATGATGGGATTACTGCATGAGATCAGGGAGGCTCAGCGCGTGACGGACCTAAGTGTGGGAGAGCTTCTAGATGCTCAGCGTACGTCTGATCAGCGGATGGTCGAGTTGACAGCTAGTTTCCAGACAACCCAGACTCAGGTAGCCTGGTTGACTAGAGTATAGGCTGAGGACTACGACAGAGATCGCGAGGCGCCTCCTCCTCCATCATCTCCAGCTCCATGATGTATATTTTTTTTTATCTTTTTCTTTTGTACTACAGAGTAACTGTCCGAGTTGTGCACTGTACTCAGCTTTGGATATGTATAAACGTGCTTTTTATTTGATGTATATAAAATTTATTTCTCCTTTTATATATGTATTATTCTCTTTCTTAATTTTTGTCTCAAACAACACAGGTGCTTACAGTGTGTTCTTATTAAAGCTTTTAAATTTTGTCGTAACTCAGTTCATGAACTTTTATGGAAATATACTGGTTTAATAGACAGGGCCTGAGAGCTCTGATACCAAGTTGTCACACCCCATTTCTGTACTATTCAGAATGATGTGATGAACCACTAATTAACCAACGGTTCAATCAGGATCTCAAATAGGCTGTGTCCGTTTGCTTAAACCATACAAATCCACGACAATAAGCAGAGTAAATACACAATAGCGGAAGTCTTTATACTAATGAACTGAAAGTCTAACAATTATAAAATAATAAATTATCCAATTATTCTCCATTGACTAACATAAAATAAAATATTTAATCAATTACATCGTCTGTATAAATTGAATAAAATTCTAATTGAAAATACAAGAGTTGCACTAACATGACGAATCATGCGACTCCACCATAACTTCAGCGTCCATTGCCACTGCATGTCCATATGTAGGAGCATTCATATAGTCTTCAACCGTGGTACCTGCATCATCAACTAAAATCATTCGACGTCGAAAGGGTGAGCACACATCATGACTCAGTGAGCAAACGAAACAATGCAACAAACATATGCATGCATTTAATTCATATCTTTGGTCTGGTTCATAAGTTTGCAATG
>JAMYWD010002155.1:0-12612 GCA_028583415.1 Protea cynaroides
GGGCTTTTGAGAGAGGTGGGAGAGGGGGTGGAAAATTGGTCGCTTAGGGGCTGTTTGATAAAACTTCAACTCTCGGATTCTTATTTCTGGTTCAAATTTCTACTCCAATTTTAAAAGGATTCAAGAGCATGAGGGAGTAGAAACATGTTTGTTAACCTAATTTAGTCATGGACTCCAAAGTAGTGGTGGGGGGTGACGGATGGTGGCATTAGTGGTGAGTGGTGATGGTTGGTGACGGTGGTGGTGGGTGGGAGGTGGTGGTGAAGGGTGGCGGTGGGTGGGTGGTGGTGGTGGAGGGTGGTGGCGGTGGTGGTGGGTGGTAGTGGATGATGGTGGCAGTGGTGGTGGGTGATAGTTGGTGGTGGTGGTGGGTGGTGGTGGTGGGTGGTGGTGGCGGTGGTTGGTGGCTGGTGGTGGCGGCGATGGTAGGTGGCGGTGGGTGGTAGTGGATGGTGGTGGCGGGGTGGGTGATAGTTGGTGGTGGTGGTGGTGGTGGTGGTGGTTGGTGGGTTGGTGGTGGTGGCGATAGTAGGTGGCGGTGGGTGGTGATTGAGGATGGTGGTGGTGGCGGTAGCGTGGGTGGTAGTGGATGGTGGTGGCGGTGGTGGGTGGTTGGTGGTGGTGGCGACGAGGGTGGTGGTGGCGGTGGTGGTGGGTGATAGTTGGTGGTGGTGGTAGGTGGTGGTGGCGGTGGTTGGTGGTTGGTGGTGGTGGCAATGGTAGGTGGCGGTGGGTGGTGGTGGCGGTGGTTGGTGGTCGGTGGTTGGTGGTGGTGGCGATGGTAGGTGGCGGTGGGTGGTGATTGAGGATGGTGGTGGTGGTAGTGGTGGGTAGTGGTGGCGGTGGGTGATGGCGGTGTGGTGGTGGTGGTGGTGGTGGTGGTGGCGGCAGTGGGTGGTGGCGGTGGTGGCTGGTGGCTGGTGGGTTGTGGTGTTGGTGGTGGTAATTGGTGGTAGTAGTGGTGTGGGGTGATTTTTACTCCAAAATTGTGCTCTGAAGTTGAAAAGCATCTATTTGATGCTCCAAAAAATTGGATTCTAGAGCTCATTTGGAGCCGATTCACTCATGGATTCTCCAGAAGTCCGAACCGGGTTACCAAACAGGCTTTTACTCCATTTATACTCCAGAAGTCAGAATCCAACTTCTGGAGTGTTACCAAACACCCCCTTAGTGCCTGTTTGGTAACACTATGACTCCGGCTCCAAGGATCTTGCTCTAGAGTCATTTTTGAGCTCCCACTTATTTCCAGAGCTGATTGAGAGCTGGAGCCTATTTGGAGCCTGTTTGGTAGCGCTGCTCTGGAATAGATTCCAGAGCTGATTGAGAGCTAGAGCCTGTTTGGTAAAAACTAATCTGGAATCGATTTCGGAGCTCACTGAGAGCAGGAGACTGTTTGGTAAACACTAATCTGGAATAAAATTTTTTGTCTTAAATAATACGATGACTGCCATTAAGCCATTATTATGTATGTATTTTTACTAAAATTCACATGGTAGTCATATCTTTTGGTGGAATATTGGTAGTCATATTTTTGTACCCACATGGATTATATAAATATTAATTAAAATAAAGTTGTAGTAATGGGCAGGGTCAGCGGCAGGGGGGAAGTTGAGATCGGGATGAGCCTCTTCCACAGGAGGGAAGTTATCGTTAATTACAAAACATAGTTATACTGGTCCACCTGTCATAATCCAAACCGATCTTACTAACAAGGTATCAAATTCATTAACATCATCTTCAATACATCTTGGATGATGTATAAATAACAAAACATGTCAAGATAAATACCCATATGACTAGGAATACATTGATTCCATATAATGGGTATAAATAAGACTGGTCTACATGCACTTGCACCTAGCTCATGGCGTAAACACTGGGATTCCACAGACGCATACAACTGTGGGGTGGGCTGAGATGAACACTCTTCACCCTCATTGTACTCATCCACCCAAAGGAATGCATGTGGATGTTCTTGCCTGACTGGACATGTATATAATTGTCGTCCTGGATTTTTCTTAGTTCTTGAAGTCTTCATTATCATCTTCTTCATTCCACAGTAACACATTGGGGGAATATTGGCAGTCATATTTATGTATCAACATGAATTATATAAACATCAAGTATATTAATTTAACAACCAAGCAAAGTTGTAATAGTTATCAATAGTTACAAAAATTGATAAACGGAGATGATGAATCACAACTTTGTTGTTTCATGCCGGGTGGTTCTTTACAAAAAGTGATATTACAAAATGATTAACCACAATACTATTGTTTGTTCACCAACATATAAAGACGAATGTGATATGACAAAATAAATATTGTGTATCATATTTCTGCTAGACCAGCACGTCTAGCTAATTGGTTTGCAATTTCTATCCTCAATGCGTTCATCTCATTGGCGGTTCCTTCCACATTCCTATTTGTTCATCAACCCTTATGTAGCGGCTATCCTTAAGCCAACCTCGGTGCTTCATATGATTGCATAAGTTGATGAAGACATGTCGTTACATTCGCAACTCATCATAAATTCTGGTTGTATGACCAACCAGTAATTCCCTCATCCACTCTGCACCTGCCATTTTACTATCTCTGCAGGGTTCTTTGTAATTCAGTGACTCTTGGAATTCATGGATTGCTAGTAATTCCATCATTTCTATTTCTTCGATCTCTTCATGCAATACTAATAATTTTCCTACATCACTCATCTGGTCATTCATCATGTGCACTGCATATTTATTAAAAGAAAATAAATATAACTAATAAGATCATCATCTAAACCATTCAAGAAAAACATAAATTGTTCAACCTACTAAAAGAGTACTCCAAACTTTAAAACATTAATTGTTCAAACCATTCAAAGAAAATATAAATTGTTCAACCTATTAAAATAGTACTTCAAACTTTCAAACATAAATTGTTCAAACCATTCAACCTAAATCAAACCACACTAAAATTGTTCAAACCATTCAACATTGAAATCTACTAAGGGATTTCTTCTAACATCCACATTTTCTTCTCATCTGGTACAGTAAAAAACATCCACCTCTAGTCTGCATCTCCTTTTATGTGATTAATAGCCCGCATATAAAGAGATCTATCCACGTTGGGCAAAGCTTCTAGCGCTTTCACACATTCTATGAGTGACGGGTCCGCCAAACTTCTAGTACTTGGAGTAGTAGAAGATGAGGTACTAAACAATTCCAATCTACTACGGGAGTTGGCGACCAATTCTCTGATAACAGAGGAGATCTCAGCATTCCTACCCCTTTTTCTAAGGGCAGAAGGGGTACGATTAAGATTGTGTGTTACCCTTGGAGTTTGCTGGATTTCTTCGATGTCATCAACCAGAGTGGGTGCATCTTCATTGCTTGGGCCAATGGGCTCGACATTGATGTCATCCATATCATCTAAGATATGTAGATCCTCAGCTGCACTACAAGAAAATGCCCCAGTGGCATATGAATCCCAAAAAATCATTTCTAACTCGTTTCATTGTGGCAATCCATTTTTCTTGTACTTCGGCCATCCTGGATTTTCCTGAAACCATAATGAAAAATTATCTTATTAATTCATTATAGTCTAAGTAATACTTGTACTATAAGATATTGTATATACCTTGAGATGTGTTTCCCATACTTCTTCTGTAGTAAGCACAATCTTCTTCTCATCATCCCAACTGAAACCAGTTGTTCCCAATAGTTTCGAGAATGCACTGTACTCTATCCTCAATTTTACACATTTTGTTCCTCAGTTGTTTCAGTTGATATGGTCGTCCTAATTTTGTCTCCATTTTCGTCCTAATATTGTTCCACCCTACCTTGTTGAAAGTACTGGATGTCTTATTGCTCTTTACAACTTCCTCAACCAATATCTCAACAAAAGTATCAAGTTCATCATTCGACCAATTAACATTATCACTGCCCATTATATTCTAATGTAGACTGAAAAAAATATTACAAAAATTGATTAGGGAAAAAAATACATTACAATCTCAATGATTGAAGGAGCTGATGATTGATAAGAGGGAACAAGTCATAAGAGGGAAAAACCACAAAGATATAAAATAAAGAAAGAAAATATAAGATGATTTTGTTTACAAAAAAAATAAAGAGTATATCGATGGGTTGGAGTGTTGTTTGGTCAACTTTTTGCTTTAAAATTAAAAAAAAAATTTATATGACAATTATACACCTAACAATGATATTATACACCTAAAAATTATGTAAAACATCAGCAAATAAGCTACACTTGTAGAACCCTTCTCATGTCATTTATGGAAAATCAGTTCAGTGGAAGACAGGGTTGATTCTGATAATGAACAGGTAATGTTGATTCAGTGGAAGACAACGAACAGGTAATGTTGATTCTGATAATGACCAGCAAAGTATCTTATATTCAATGTAGATTTATTTTCCCAAAGGCTATTTTTGTTTCCAGGAAAAAAACCATGTAAAAGAAAATTACAAGGGCGAAACTAGTATAAACAAAAATAGATTACTTCAAATTTTCGTTTTACATGGTTTTAACTGGATAAAAATGGAGCCAAAAGAGAGTTGTAGTTTACAAAATTTGAAAACTACTAAACTTATAACCCATTAAATTATGGAAATAATTTAACCTTTGAAATGATCCGGCTAATTAATACCCATTAAGGCATCAAGCAAGGGAAAATCTCTTCCTTCCAAACAAGAAGTCAAAAGTATGGTATTAAGCAAGGGAAAATCTCTTCCTGTCATGATTAAACACAACTTGAAAGGTAAGAGTTAGCTAAAACCAGACAGTTAAATGTTACTGTCCCACACTAGGTGCTTTGGTTCAACAAGAGAACCAATTGGAGTGTATGTTATTCAATAATCCAACAGCTATGACATATTACAAGAGACAACAACACTTGCAATCACATTTTCCCAACAGCCTCAGATCTGAATTATCCATCAATCACAATGCCCAATCTTAGGGAGAAATTCTCTGTGACTCGAACTGTGACAAACGTGGGTAAACCAAGAAGTATTTACAAAGCAGTAGTGTCTTCTCCCCCTGGAATTAATGTCATCGTTGCTCCAAAGTATCTGGTTTTCAATAGCTATGGCCAGCAAATCACTTTTACTGTGAATTTCAAGGTGATCGCTCCATTAAAAGGTTATGTATTTGGTCATTTGACATGGAGAACAAAAGAGCTAAGAGTAACCAGCCCCTTGGTAGTCCGGGTTGCCCATTCTAAAACAAGGTCAATAAGATGGGTTTTACATTAGAGAACAGATTGAGAACTTCAAAGCCCTTTACAGAAGCATGAACGTACAAGATGATAATGGCATAACCACCTGGTTGAGGTGATCACGTTACTTCGGGCAAGCAGGGAAATGTTCCAAGGGACAAGCTATATGATTAATCATTATTAGCCTTTAAAAAAGGTCAAGAACACCAACAAGAACAGAGGTGTTGTTCCCCTGTGTTGTCCTTTTATACGTTTCTTCTATTGAAAATAATGCCTTTTCTTTTTCCCATGTATATATATTTAACTGAAGCTTGATGAAAAGGAATCCCTTCTCAAAACGCTAATTTCTCAAAATAGAAATGAATAACAAAGAACTAGAGAATCATTCTGGGCAAAATAGGAAAAAAAATAGAGAAAGAATACCTGCAAACAATCACGCAAATAACCTAGGATTTCAGATAAAAAAAGGAATACCTGCAAGCAAGGCATCTGGAGGCGATTTTTTGTAAGCTCTCTGCTTCCGATTCGACCGGGAATGCCTGAACAAACCCTAAACCCCATTAATCCCCTTCGTCATTCTCAGGGTAAAATAGACAGAGATAGAGAGAGAGAGAGAGAGAGAGAGAGAAAGAGCGAGAGAGAGAGAGAGAGAGAGAGAGATGGAGGAAGAGAGAGAGAGAGAGAGAGAATGAGAGAGGAAGTAGATGAAGAGAGGAAGATGGAGGGAGGAAGAGAGACAGAGTGTAAGACCCGTATCAAACTAACCCGGTCTTACCACCTTGAACCAGGTTTACCCATCATGGTCGAGTCAAGTGGACCAAGGGCGTGATGGAGATCGAGATCACAGGTATCAAATCGACCCAAAAACACTTAAAATAGGGGAAGGGTCGCATACCCAGCCAAGTAGGGTCGGACCTCCCAAAACGTAATGTCGACCCTCAGATTTGAAGGGAGGGTCGGACAGCTTAAGACCCTAGGGTCGACGGGATCATCGACCCTCCCATCGACCCTCGATTTTTGACGAATATAGAAATTAGGAAATTTCCTAATTTTCGATTGGGATTCTTTCCAAATCTCAATGGGACTATTATAGGACATTCCTACTCTATTTAAAGGACGTCCCTAAGCCACTTTCACTCCTATCACAACCCTAATTGAATTGAGAGAAAGAGAGAAGAAGGAAAAGAGGAAGAAATGAGACAAGAAGGAAGACTTAGCAAAAAGGAGAAGAGTTACAGAGAAAGATTAATCTTCTCAGGTATGGATACTAATTCCATGAGTTTCTATAGACCTTAGATTAGATATGGTTAAGTGTAGGATTTTGGAGAAACCCAAACCATCCATTCATGGTTGGTTTTCATGGAAAACCATAGGATGATGCATGAAAACTATTTAGATGGATTATATATGGTTATAGACCATAGAATGACTGTTGAATGAATGTAGGAAGCAAGCCATAGGACCCCAAACACGAAGAGTGGATTTAAAAGTGGAAATTAGACCAGAGTGCATCGAGGGTCGCACCGAGGGTCGATAGACCATCCAACTCTAGGTGTTTCTGACCATCGACCCCCAAGATTCGGAAGTCCAGAATGAGGGGAGGGTCGATAGACCCATCGACCCTAGCATCAACCCTAGCATCGACCCTCAGTTGACAAAATGGTTTTAAATTCAGAATTAATTCTAATTAAATTCTATCGACTTTGTTAGGTTTGCTAGCAATATAATAAAGTTATAACGGTGATTTTAAAGCTTGGAAAAGTATTTTATAGCAAGCTAAGGTGAGGAACCTTAACTCCAAACTAAATTGGTTAATAATAAACTGTTTTCTATTTCTTGAGTCATATGCTATGTTTGATTCTATGCGAATATATTGTAATGTGCATACAGCATGCCATCCAATATTTCTATTACTTGCTCATGCATATTTACTTTATTATTTATAATATGATGATAATGATGATGATAGGAATAGACATGTGCTTGTATGTGTGTGGTTGATGTGGTTGATGCGAGCGAGTATCAGGGGAGGTGTGATGAGAACGTCAATAAACGTTAACCTTTGGCGGGTCTCAACACTTTAGCTCTATCTCTAACTCAAGTCTTGTGCATTGACATCGTCAGTATCGCCATTACCTTAGCGGAACTATTATGTCGTGGAGTATCGGGAGGTGGTCTCGGTCCTTGTAGTCTCGACTCTACCGGGGGCCTTAGCTCTATCTCTATGGATGTTCCGAGAGATGTGGGGTGAGGCCTTGGATACACCTTGTTTGGCATTAGGATTGGTTAGTAGCGAGCCCAGTTTACAAGCCCTCGCTAACAGGGGCTTACGTGTTGGTATAGCATTATATAGCAATAAACGTTAACCTTTGTTGTATAATGTTATGGTAGGGTGGATGGGGACGACGATAAACGTTAACCTTCGGGCGGGCTTCCACACCCTGTGTATAGAGGCGGTGTCAATAAACGTTAACCTTTGACCACCCAACCTTTCTATTGCACATTGCAAACTATAAACCAGACCAAAGATATAAATTGACTTTTTGCATGCATATGTATTGTTGCATTGTTTTAGCTACTCACTGAGCCGTGTTGTGTGCTCACCCCTCGACGTCGAATATTTTTAGTTGATGATGCAGGTTACACAGTGGAAGATTATATGAACGCGTCTGCGTACGGGAATATAGCAGCAATGGACGCTGGAGCTGAAGATGATACACACGACTCCTCTTGCGAGTGCAACTCGTGTGTATTTGATTAGATATTTTTATAAGTTTTCTTTATTTGGATTTATTAAAGACTTGTATTGATATTTACTTATGTCCCGGTTGATACAGAATAATTTTCTATTAAATTATTAATATCATCTTAGTTCTCAGTTCATTTATTTATAAGATTTTCGCTATTGTGTATTTATTCTGATTATGATTGTGGATGCGTGTAAGTTTGGATAACGCGGGGATAGCCTATTTGAGATCCTGGTTAAACCGTTGGTTATTTAACGGTTCATCACACCATTCTGAACAGTGCAGAATTGGGGTGTGACACAGAGAGATAGAGAGAATGAGATAGAGAAAGTAGATGGAGGGAGGAAGAGAGAGAAAGAGAGAGGGAGGAAGTAGAGATGGAGAGAGGAAGAGAGATCGAGAGAGAGAGAAAGGAGGTAGAGGGACTAACCTACTGAGCGCAGAGGAGAAGAAGAACAATGAACCTCTCCTTCGTTCCAACAATGCCAAAACGCGGGAAGCCAATTACTTAAATGGGAGTCAGATTCACTCGACTCCTGTGTTTTGACTCCCGATTTTGGCTCTGGATTTGTAAAAGCAAGTTTTTTTTACTCTGAGATTTTGGCTCTGGGAGTCATTTTTTGAACCGGTTGACTCCATGAGAGCTGGAATCAACATGGTGTTAACAAACACTTTTTGGCTCCCAAATGGCTCCCAAATGGCTCCCTGGGAGTCCGAATCAAAAGCAGAGCCGGAGCAGAGTGTTACCAAACAGGTACTATTAGCATACACTGGAAGGGGGTAGGAGAGTCGATCACTCGGCCTCCCAGACTTATGCAACACTCCCTATTTGGTTGCCCCCATTGGGTTACAAGCTCTTCCCCACCCCAATTGACTATAAATACATACGAAAAAAATCACATTTAATGGTATGTCAATTCAATCCACCCATCCAAGTTGGGCTTAACCGGAAAGGAAGTACATGTTGCCGATGTGCACTTCCCTATCACATCCCCTCCTTGTTAAAGCATGGCTTATGGAGACTCTCTTGGAGGAAGTTCATGGATTGGTCATAGGTCTCAAGACTTCTTCTCAATTGTGGAATGTTCTATCTGCCGTCTTTTCATAGGCTTTTAAAATTCGTGAGTTTGAACTCCTCTCCAAACTTCATTTCTTGAAGAAAAAGGAGATGACACCTTTGTATGAATATCTTTCTGAATTCAAAACCATTTGTGATATATTACATGCCATTGGTAAGTCTATCCCCGATTAAAGAAAGGTTTTCTACTTACTCACAAATCTCGGTGCTGAGTTTGACGCATTTGCTATAACTATGCTCAAGCCTCCAATTCCAAGCTAGGTTGAATTGATTCCTCTGCATCAAAGCCACGATCTGTGATTCCGCAGTCATCAATATGAAACAATGAATCCCCATCTTGCTTTTATGGTGAGAGTGGCTAGGGATCTTAACGACGAGGTTCTTTTTCGTCTAAGGGAAGGGGTTTTATTCATACTTCCAACAACAGGCCAAATAGGGCTCTGTGGCATGGGAATGATAAGGATCGTCTTCGATCACAGCCTCCTCTACAATCTCAGTTCCTCCCTGGATCATCCGCAAGTCAAATTATTAAATGTCTGACTTGTAACAAATTAGGCCATGGTGCCCTAAAATGTTGGAGCAGATTGACAATAGTTTTTAGCCGGAAGATTTACCGCACGCTCTAGCTGCTATGCATCTTACTGACTCTCAAGATGCTGACTAGTTTCCTGACACTAGAGTAACTACTCATATTATGGATAATGCATGCTTAGCAATGTTATACCTTATTCTGGTTCTGATTTGTAATGGTTGGAAATGGTGTTATTCTTCCTATTATTCACATTGGTGAGTGTCAACTTGTACATGTTTCAACGGCACTGCCTTTGAAAGATGTTCTCGTGGTACCTTTTATACCAAAATGTCTATTATCTATCTCCTAACTCACAATGATTGCCCTTGTTATTTTGAGTTTGATCATAAGGGTTTTCTGATCAAGGATCTCCTGACCAAGCAGACATTGGCATCGAGGAGTAGACATGGTGGTCTTTATGCTTTGGCTAGATCAAAGATTGAGGCCTATTTCTTGCCTCACTTTCATTCTGCTACTGAAGATATTTTGGCATCATCGATTGGTCATCCTCATGGCAGAATCATAAGAACTTTGTGGAAGAATGGTGACATTGTAGTGACTCAGAAAATCAATGAGTTTGTGTAGCAGTTGTCAACATGACAAATGTTGTAAACGTGAAGGTTTCCTCTCATCCGGCTCAAGTAGTTACACCAAATAAAGATAAAGAAAGGGATTCTCGCTTTCAAATTTTATTCTAAAAACCCTCCCAAAAACTACTCCTTACTCAAGTTCCCAGTGAAGATCAACCAAGATTTCATTTCATTGATTCATTCTATTCTTCCTTTTTTTAGATTCCTTGTTCAATTATGACATAAATGAAATGTGAAATTCTTGAGTAGTCTACTTCCCTTCGAATAATGAATCCCTGGAACTTCTTCTTTCACTCAACTACAACACCCTTACATAGGATTTACTGTGATTTAGGGGGACCAGCCTCTGTTACAAGTGTTCTGAAGGATAGATATTATGCCATGTATGTCACATCCAATTTTAGACAAACCAGAAGTATGAATGAACAGTCACTAAATCGTTGGTTCAAGCCAAGATCATATAGGACCGTGCCAACAATCTAAACCAAACGCATTCCACATCACAATCAGAAATAATAAAATAAATAGTTGAAGTCTTTATTAATAATGAACTGAGTGTCTAACATGATAATTAAGTATTAGACTGTTTATCTCTAAGTAACCAAAACATAAATAAATATCTATTACAAGTTCCATATCTCAAAATAGGAAATTAAATCTAAGAGTAAACATACTGGAAGCACTCACATGAAGAATCATGCTTGTCCTCTATAGTTTGCACATCCATAGCCGTCACGTGGTCATACGACAACGCATTCATATATTCATCTATAGTGGTACCTACATCATCAACTAAAAATATATGACGTCGAAGGGTGAGCACACAACATAGCTCAGTGAGTAAACAAAATAATGCGTAAACATATGCATGCATTCAATTCATGTCTTTGGTTTGGTATAAGTTTGCAATGTGCTATGGAAAGGATAGGCAACCACCACACCTCCATGCACGAGAATGTGAATACGTCCAATAGATCACACACCATTGTCACTCCACATCACTCACTACAGAATAGAGATAGAGCTAGACTACTCGGATCACACACCGCCAATACTCCCCTTGATATCCTACCTCATACCAATACGTATGCCCCTACTGGCAAGGGCTTGCAAACTATGTTCATGTTTAACCAATCCTAGATGTCATCCAGATGTATCTAAGGCCTTACCCTAGGATCCCTCAATACGCCAGTAGAGATAGAGTTAAAGTCCACTGATAGAGCTTACAGCCATACACCGCAATCATCTCCCCTGATACCCTACGACGTACTAGTTCCGCTAAGGTAACAGCGATACGATGATGTCAATGTGATGAATGGTTCGAAGCTACAATATCTCCCCATCCAACACATCAACCACACACACATCACATGTCTATTCCTATCATCATCATCACAACAAAATATAAATATGTATGAACAAGATATATAACATTTAATTGGATGACATTTGAGATGCACAACATTTATGCAAAACATAGCATCATCAAAATAACAGGAAAAAAAAGAGAAGAATAGCTTGTTATTATCCAATTAGTTTAGGTATTGTTTCTTCACCTGTGATTGATGTTTGTTGCTCTTTCAAGCTTTGGAACTTAACTAGGATTAGTTAAAAAACTAAACAATTTATGAATTTAGATTAGGATTTGATTTTATCAAGTTACAATAGTCAAAATTCAAAACATGCTTTCAATTATTAACTAGTTGACTCAGTGGTCCCTGTGACTTGTCGACCATACAATGAGTGGTCAACTCTGTAATCAAACTATGGTCAATCGGTGAAGCTTCCACACAATCTCTGAGTCACTTCCCAAGAATCTGTGGTCGACTTACTAGTCGCACCATGTAGTCGACCAGTAATCCAACCACATAATTTTCTGGTCATGTTTGTCTTTTAGTTCAAATGTCTTCTGAGTCAACTCCTTAGCTCAACAATGAGATCCATCCTAAGATCATTCTATGGCCTTTAGTCATTGGTTTCAAATACCAATTGCAACCCTAGCAATTTCTATAATTTATACCAAAACATTAAGATCTAAATCATGGTATTGGGTATTGGTTTTGGATCCGATACGTCTCGACCTCACAATCTAACACAACCTATCCTTCTACAGAGGCAAGGTACTTACCATGGATCCTTGACGTAGTAGATTGGAGATACAATGGCACAAACCCTCTCTATAGAGCTCCTTCTTCTTATCTTTCTTCCTCACCAAGTCCTCTTCTCCTTCCTCTCCTCTCCCTCTCTCAATTTTAGGGTTTAAGATTAATCCAAAAGAGTGAAAGAGAGTAGGGGGACGTCCTCTATATAGAGAGAAAATCTCCATATAGAGTCATCTCTCAATTAGGAGAGAGACCTTCTCAAATTAAGAAAGTTTCCTAAATACGGTCGGATCTAGGATTGACC
>JAMYWD010002156.1:0-12598 GCA_028583415.1 Protea cynaroides
AAGACCCGTGTCAATTTAATCCGGTCTTACCATCTTGAACCAGGTTTACCCATCATGGTCGAGTCAAATGGACCAAGGGCATGAAGGAGATCGAGATCCCAGGTACGAAATCGACCCAAAAACACTTAATTCTAGGGGAAGGTCACACACCCAGTGAAGCAGGGTCGGACCTCCCAAAATAGAAAGTCAGACCCTCATTTTTGAAGGGAGGGTCGGACAGTTTAAGACCCTAGGGTCGACCGGATCATCGACCCTCCCATCGACCCTCGGTTTCTGATGAAACTGAAATTTGGAAATTTCCTTATTTTCGGTTGGGATTCTTTCCAAATCTCATTGGGATTATTATAGGACATTCCTAGTCTATTTAAAGGACATCCCTAAGCCACTTTCACTCCTTTCACAACCCTAATTGAATTGAGAGAAAGAGAGAAGAAGGAAAGGAGGAAAAAGAGAGGCAAGGAAGAGAATCTAGCAAAAACGAGAAGAAATTGCAGAGAAAAGTAATCTTCTCAGGTATGGATATTAATTCCATGAGTTTCTACAGACCTTAGGTTAAATATGGTTGAGTGTAGGATTTCGGAGAAACCCAAACCATCCATCCATGGTTAGGTTTTCATAGAAAACCATGGGAGGATGCACGAAAGCTATCTTGATGGATTATATATGGTTCTAGACCATGGATTGACTGTTGAATGAATGTAGGAACCAAGCCATAGGACCCCAAATACGAAGAATGGATTAAAAGTGGAAATTGGACCAGAGTGCACCCAGGGTTGCACTGAGGGTCGATAGACCATCCGACCCTAGGTGTTTCTGACCATCGACCCTCAGCATTCGGGAAGTTCAGAATGGAGGGAGGGTCGATAGACCCATCGACCCTAGCATCGACCCTAAGTTGACAGAATGGTTTTTATATTCTAAATTAATTCTAATTAAATTCTATCGACTTTGTTAGGTTTGCTAGCAATATAATAACGTTATAACAGTGATTCGAAAGCTTGAAAAATATCTATTAGCAAGCTAAGGTGAGGAACCTTAACCCCAAACTAAATTGGTTAATAATAAACTATTTTCTATTTCTTGAGTCCTATGCCATGTTTGATTCTATGCGAATATGTTTGTAATGTGCATACAGCATGCCATCCAATATTTCTATTACATGTTCATGCATATTTACTTTATTGTTTATAACATGATGATGATGATGATGATAGGAATAGGCATGTACTTGTATGTGTGTGGTTGATGTGCTTGATGCGAGCGAGTATCAGGGGAGGTGTGATGAGAACGTCAATAACCGTTAACCTTTGGCGGGTCTCAGCACTTTAGCTCTATCTCTAACTCAAGTCTTGTGCATTGGCATCGTCGTATCGCCATTACCTTAGCAGAACTATTATGTCGTAGAGTATCAGGGGAGGTGGTCTCGGTCCTTGTAGTCTTTGACTATACCGGGGGGCCTTAGCTCTATCTCTATGGGCATTATGAGGGATGCTGGGGTGAGGCCTTGGATACACTGTTTGGCATTAGGATTGGTTAGTAGCGAGCCCAGTTTGCAAGCCCTCGCTAACAGGGGCTTACGTGTTGGTATAGCATTATATAGCAATAAACGTTAACCTTTGTTGTATAATGTTATGGTAGGGTGGATGGGGACGACGATAAACGTTAACCTTCCGGCGGGCTTCCACACCCTGTGTAAGACCCGCACACCACGAACCCGGCGTAACCTTACATTTCATGTCGGGACCCGTCTACATATCATGGTCGAGCCAAGTGGACCAAGTGTGTGAAGAAACCCAAGACCCAATATGAAAATTTAGCCAAAAATAGTCAAAATGAGGGTAGGGTCGCAGGTTTTAACAGACAGGTCCGACCCTCCCATCGGCCCTCACCATCGACCCTCAACCATGGGTCGCAGGGTCTAGGAGTTGTCCGACCCTCCCATCGACCCTCACCATCGACCCTCGACATTCGGGAAAAACAGCACGAACCGAAAATTGAGAAACCTTCCTAATTTTGATTGGAACCTTTCCTAAACTCAATGGACATATTTTGGGAGGTTTTACACTATAAATAGGACGTCCCTAAGCCTCTTTCACTCCTTTTAAAACCCTAATTGGATTGAGAGAAAGAGAAGAGAAGGAAGAGAAGAAGAGAAGGAAAACTTGAAGAAAAGACAAAGGAAGAAGAGGAAATTCAGAGGAACTCTGAATCTCAGCAAAACTAAGGTATGGATACATTCCCCATGATTTATTTAAGACTTTAGAATGGTTTATGAAGAGGGTATGACTTAGAAGAAACCCAAATCATCCATCCATGGCTTCGTTTCAATGGAAACCATGGAGGAGATCGTTAAAACCATGTAGGTGAATAAAGTATAGTTCTAAACCATAGAACATGTATAGAATGGATTGTGGAAGTAAGCCATAGGACCCAACCATGAAAGAGAGAACAAAATATGATATTTTCGACTCAAACCATGGAGGGTCGCACCTAGGGTCGATGGCAGATCCGGCCCTAGCATCGACCCTCAGTGTTCGGGAAGTTTAGATTAGGGGGAGGGTCGCACCCAGGGTCGATCATGACTCTGACCCTACCTCCGACCCTCAGTTAACAGAATGGTTTTTAAATTCTGAATAAATTCTAATTAAATTTTATTGACTTTGTTAGGTCTTCTAGCAATATAATAACATTAAAAAGGTGATTCTAAAGCTTGGAAGAGGATCTATTAACAAGCTAAGGTGAGGAACCTTAACCCCAAACTAAATTGGTTAATAATAAACTGTTTTCTATTTCCTGAGTCCTATGCCATGTTTGATTCTATGTGACTATGTTTGTAATGGGCCTACAGCATGCCATCCAATATTTCTATTACTTGTTCATGCATATTTACGTTATTGTTTATAACAGGATGATGATGATGATGATAGGAATAGGCATGTGCTTGTATGTGTGTGGTTGATGTGCTTGATGCGAGCGAGTATCAGGGGAGATGTGATGAGAACGTCAATAACCGTTAACCTTTGGCGGGTCTCAGCACTTTAGCTCTATCTCTAACTCAAGTCTTGTGCATTGGCATCGTCGTATCGCCATTACCTTAGCAGAACTATTATGTCGTAGAGTATCAGGGGAGGTGGTCTCGGTCCTTGTAGTCTCTGACTCTACCGGGGGGCCTTAGCTCTATCTCTATGGGCATTATGAGGGATGCTGGGGTGAGGCCTTGGATACACTGTTTGGCATTAGGATTGGTTAGTAGCGAGCCCAGTTTGCAAGCCCTCGCTAACAGGGGCTTACGTGTTGGTATAGCATTATATAGCAATAACCGTTAACCTTTGTTGTATAATGTTATGGTAGGGTGGATGGGGAGGACGATAACCGTTAACCTTTGGGCGGGCTTCCACACCGTGTGTATAGAGGCGGTATCAATAACCATTAAACTTTGATCACCCAACCTTTCTATTGCACATTGCAAACTATAAACCAAGACCAAAGATATGAATTGACTTTTTGCATGCATATGTATTGTTGCATTGTTTTGGCTACTCACTGAGCCGTGTTGTGTGCTCACCCCTCGACGTCAAATATTTTTCTTAGTTGATGATGCAGGTTATACGGTCGAAGATTATATGAACGCATCGGCGTACGGAACTGTAGCAGCTATGGAAGTTGGAGCTGAAGACGATACACACGACTCCTCTTGCGAGTGCAACTCGTGTGTATTCGATTAGATATTTTTGTAGGTTTCTTCATTGGATTTATAGGACATGTATTTGGTATTTAAATATTTATGTCTTAGTTAAACATAGAATAATTGGATATTATTTATGGGTATCATTCTAGTTCTCAGTTCATATTATTTATAAATTTTTCGCTATTGTGTATTACTCTGATTATGATTGTGGATGCGTGTAAAGTTTGGATAACACGGGGATAGCCTATTAGAGATCCTGGTTGAACCGTTGGTTATTTGGCGGTTCATCACACCATTCTGAACAGTGTGAAATTGGGGTGTGACAACTTGGTATCAGAGCTCTCGTAGGCCTTACCCATTAAACCTGAATACTTCCACTGGAGTCCATGAACTGAGTTAAGATAAATTAAAAGCTTTAATACAAACACACAATAAGCACCTGTGTTGGTTGAGACAGAACCTAAACAAGACAATAATGTACATATAAAAGGTGGAACCATATATATACACTCACACAGAAAGAGAAGACAAAAAAATTATCCTAATAAACAAACAATATAGGGTATTATCTATAAGTTGGGTAGTTATCCAAGTATACAAGGATATAGTACAGTAGCAAGAAGGAAGCATCTATAAAACAGAAAAATTAAATGCCGAGTTGGTACTCACAAGACGTGGAACTCGATGTAAGACAGAGGAAGAAGGAAAATGGCTAGTAATGCCAAAACCCTTGTAGAGATAAAGGAAAAGTTCTCGGGCTAAATCCAAACAGAGATAAGAGGATAATGGCCATGTAAGTTGATATGTTTATATAGGATGCGGTGCATTATTGACTTACTCTTATGATTATAGAGGATGTACATATTTGATTTTAATTCTCGTACCTTGACAGGATACCTTCTAGATTTAACCTGTCAATTGGAGTTATAGATATTGTTTCTTTAGTCTTAGTCCTGATTATACCAATCTGAACCACTCTCATGATCAACAATATGAACAGAGATATGAACTGAATGAATAGTTAAATGTTTAATCGTGTTGAGCGAAATCTTTCTCCAGATTTATACCTGATTTACTGATGTATGAAAGCTTCTCCAGATTTACTCTTGTAGTGCCTTGACCAATGGCATTATATATTCGATAGAACCTATAACCATGAGGTTAAGAACTGAAAAACCTATATTCCATGTATTTGGACCACCGTGCAACCTAACGACCTTTGGATGCCGGTTGGATTACCATTGATTTACTCCTGATTCTTTAAACCTAGGTTCACTAGATAAAGCAAGTGTTTTTCATTATGCTAAATCGACAGAAGGAAGTGAATCACTTTTGGATGAACATTTTGATTCATACACTCCCTGACCTTTGATGATAAAAATGTTTAGTGATAATGGAATTATTGGAAGAAAGATGATTAAATTCAGATTAAATGTCATAGCCAATGAACCTCAGATGAAGTAATAGAGGATTTATTTTGAGATTGCTAAATGGATGGATATGAACCATGTCTATAAAAGAGTGCATGAGAAAAAAGTGAAAACTATCAAGAGTAACTAGGAAAGAGTAGATAGTACTCAAGTAAAGTTTAAGATGGTTATATTGGTATGAATTTTAATAAGATAGAAGATTCCTAAAGGCAAATCTAAGAGTGGATACAAGGATAAAGTCATGGCATAAGTAGTACTCGATTTAATACAATGATAATTGAATTATGCCCAATGTTGAGTGATTGATTAAGTAAAAACCAAAATAGTTTGGCTGAATTAATGAATTTATAAGCATATACCCTAATGCTTATAGATAGACTTGGGATATGAAGTAACAATAACAAGATTTTTCGAGGTATATGGAAGAGAGAGCAAGGTAGAACATCAAGGATAAAAGAAATACAAGCTAATGAACTTTTCAAGATATGAGATTGTTAGCAATAGTTTTTGAAAATCATAAGAGATGAAGGAACTAGACAAGCTCTTAAGACCTTAGACCAGATTTTGCTAGTTCAAGCCCTTTGGACTAGATGTTGTATGGGATGAGTGTTACGAACAATGTCCAAATCTTATGGATGAACAAAATTTGGATGCAACCTGAGTCGACTTGAGATGGTAGACTTTGACGTCATCTTGGAAATAGACTGGTTGTCTCAACATTCTACAAGTGATTATGTGCATAGAAGAGGTTATCATTCAAGAATAAAAACGGCATATAATTTAGTATTATTGGAAGTATGTCGCCTAAGAAAAGAAAGCTGATCCTCTCTATGCTAAAGGCAAAGAGATGTTTTGAAGAGAAAGAAGTTGGATATAGGATATCTGTAGAATACGTTACCAAAGAAGCACCACAGATAGAAGATATTGATGTGATGCATGAAGTTCCTGATGTGTTTCCAGGAGACTTACCTGGGTTACCATCTGAACATGCGACCAATTTCGTCATCGATTTGTTACCAAGGGCGATACTTGTGTCAAAGGCACCTGTAGAGTAGCTCTTACGGAGTTGAAGAAATTGGGACTCAACTACAAGAGTTACTAGACAAGGGTTCTAATCAGCTAAGTATTGCATCATGGGAAACGCCAATGCAATTCGTGAAGAAGAAGGACGGTAGTGTCCGATTATGCATAGACTACCGAGAACTAAACAAGTTCAAGATCAAGAATCGATAACTAATACCTCAGATCTATGACTTGTTTAAATAGTTGCAAGGAGCAAAGGTATTTCCTAAGATTGATCTTCGATCAAGATAGCATCAGTCGAAGAATTTGGACAGAATATCTCGAAGATAGCTGTTAGAATCAGGATTGGACATTATGAGTTATCGATTTTGACGTTTGGATTAACCAATGCCCTTACATCTTTTATGGAACTGATGAACTGGGTGTTTCATGACGTGTTGGACACGTCGGTCATAGTTTTCATAGATGATATTTGATTGATTCCAAGAATGAAGCAACTCATACAATGGATTTTAGAACAGCTTCACAACAGCTGAGAAGTGAAAAGCTTATTGCCATTTCCAAGGAATATGAAACTTGGTTAAACAAAGTGATCTTCTTAGATCACGTAGCATCATAAAAAGAGATTAAAGTGGACCCTATTAAGATAGAAGCAATTGTTTGGTGAGAAACACCTAAAGAGTATTGTGAAGATAAGAAGTTTCTTGGGTTAGCTGGTTATTAAAGACGATTGTTGGAGGACCACTCTAGGATCGCAATACCTCTTACCAAGCTAACCAGGAAGGGAGATGAGTTTAATTGGACTAACAGGTATGAAGAATATTTTCAAACTCTAAAAGCAAGGTTGATATCAACTCCCATCTTGATCATTTCGGTACTAAGGGAACCTTTTACCCTATCCATCGGAGCTTTCGGATTGGATCAAGGATGCGGGTTGATGCAAGGTAAATAAGCGATTGCATACGTTTCAAGAAAACTAAAGGAGCATGAGAAGCGTTACCCTACTCATGACTTGGAGTTACCGATGATGAATTATGCAATCAAGACTTGGAGACATTATCTAAATGGAGAATAATTTTAGGATAAGAGTCCTATTTATCTCTTCATCAGAAAGAGTTGAACAGGAGGATAAGAAGATGGCTGAAATTGCTCAAGGATTAAGACTGGGATATCTAGTATCATCCAAGGAAGGCTAGTGAAGTAACTAAGACCTTAAGTAAAAATGGAATTATGAAGTCCAAGGAAGGACCCAGTGTAAATGCTGCCTTATGTTCCGCAGCAACAGATTCAGATTTGGAAGAAGAGTAACTTATAATAGAAGCTAGTGATGATCCAATTGAGCGAGAATTTATGGATGAACTTATGGACCAATAATTCGGCTAAGTTTGTGGCATTAAAGATCATCTCTAAATTGATGGATTAAGTAAAAGTAGCAATTTTGTTAGATCTGTATATAAGAACAATGCAAGAAGATTTAGAGAAAGAAAAACCCAAACCTGATTTACTTTGGATGTGGAGACGGTACTCAGATACAAAGGTAGATTTTGAATACCTGAAGATAAAGACTCGGATATCATGAAGAGGATAATGATAAGAGCCCATTGTACTCCATATTCAGGACATCCTGGAGTACCAATATGTATCATGACCTGAAGAGATAACAAATGTGGCTTAGTGCGTGTTCCAGTGTCTGAATTATCACCAAGTAAAAGCTACAAGACAAAGACCACCATGGCTTACAATAAAAACTATCGGAGCCAGTCTGAAAGTGGAACTGCATTACAATGAACTATGTCACCGGTATACCACTGATTGATTGACGCAGTTTGGGTGATTGTTGATGACCTTATGAAGATAGCTCATTCCATTGCTATACGACCTCGGTATGCTTTGGAGTGGCTAACTAAGCTAAATATGGATAATATTGCAAGACTGAATGGTATGCATGAGAGCTTAGTGTCGGTCAGAGGCTTATGCTTTATCTCATGTTAACGAAGTTGAAGTTTAGTACCACATTTTACCTCAAATCGACGGACAGTCGGAGCGGACTATACAGATCCGAAGAGCTATGCTCCGAGCTTGTAAAATTGATTTCAAGGAACTTGAGTTGAGAAGTTACAGTGAATTGAAGATGCTACTAAGCTACCATGTAAATGTCACCTATAAAGCATGGTACGGTAGAAATGTCAAACCCCTCAGTTTTGGAATGAAGTCGGTGAATGAAGAATTTTATGACCCAAGTCTATGGAGGAAAACTATCGAGTGCTAGACAAGATCAAAGAAAAAGGGCTAAGACAGCTCAGGATTGTCAGAAGAGACACCTAGACCATGAGTTCGCCATAAGTGACAAAGTGTTTTTGAAGATATCATTTATGCGTAGTTTGAAATGATTAGAAAAGAAGCGAAAGTCATATTTTATATATGTATTGGATCTTATAAACTTTGGGGAGACGTAGAAAAGTCGCATATCAATTAGCGTTACCGCTATCCTTGTCTAGTGTGCATGATGTATTTCGTGTGTCACTATTGAAGAAGTACATTAAAGATCCATATTAAAGGTATTGACCACGGAATCGCTGGATTAGATAGAATGTTTAACTATTGATGTGGCACCAGCCTAGTTCACTATTGGGAAGGTACAATGTTTCCAAAGCTGGGATAATTATTATGTGAAGGTAACCTGGAAAAGACAATACGTGGAGAAGAGTGCATAGGAGAAAGAAGATGCAATGCGGAAATAGAATTTCCACCTATTGACTCCGAAGTAAATTCAAAATTTTGAAGACAAAATTTATTTTAAGGATGGGGGAGTTGTAAGGTTCGTTCAAATTTTGAGGACAAAATTCATTTAAGGATGGGGGAGTTGTAAGATCCGTACTTTCAAATTTCGAGGACGAAATTTCTTTTAAGGGTGGTGGAGTTGTAAGACCCGCACACCACGAACCCGGCCTAACCTTACATTTCATGTCGGGACCCGTCTACATATCATGGTCGAGCCAAGTGGACCAAGTGTGTGAAGAAACCCAAGACCCAATATGAAAATTTAGCCAAAAACAGTCAAAATGAGGGTAGGGTCGCAGGTTTTAACAGACAGGTCCGACCCTCCCATCGACCCTCACCATCGACCCTCAACCATGGGTCGTAGGGTCTATGAGTTGTCCGACCCTCCCATCGACCCTCACCATCGACCCTCGACATTCGGGAAGAACAACACGAACTGAAAATTGAGAAACCTTCCTAATTTCGATTGGAACCATTCCTAAACTCAATGGGACATATTTTGGGAGGTTTTACACTATAAATAGGACGTCCCTAAGCCACTTTCACTCCTTTTAAAACAATAATTGGATTGAGAGAAAGAGAAGAGAAGGAAGAGAAGAAGAGAAGGAAAACTTGAAGAAAAGGCAAAGGAAGAAGAGGAAATTCAGAGGAACTCTGAATCTCAGCAAAACTAAGGTATGGATACATTCCCCATGATTTCTTTAGGACTTTAGAATGGTTTATGAAGAGGGTATGACTTAGAAGAAACCCAAATCATCCATCCATGGCTTCATTTCAATGGAAACCATGGAGGAGATCGTTAAAACCATGTAGGTGAATAAAGTATAGTTCTAAACCATAGAACATGTATAGAATGGATTGTGGAAATAAGCCATAGGACCCAACCATGAAAGAGAGAACAAAATATGATATTTTTGACTCAAACCATGGAGGGTCGCACCTAGGGTCGATGGCAGATCCGACCCTAGCATCGACCCTCAGTGTTCGGGAAGTTTAGATTAGGGGAGGGGTCGCACAGGGGTCGATCATGACTCGACCCTACCTCCGACCCTCAGTTAACAGAATGGTTTTTAAATTCTGAATAAATTCTAATTAAATTTTATTGACTTTGTTAGGTCTTCTAGCAATATAATAACATTAAAAAGGTGATTTTAAAGCTTGGAAGAGGATCTATTAACAAGCTAAGGTGAGGAACCTTAACCCCAAACTAAATTGGTTAATAATAAACTGTTTTCTATTTCTTGAGTCCTATGCCATGTTTGATTCTATGCGAATATGTTTGTAATGTGCATACAGCATGCCATCCAATATTTCTATTACTTTTTCATGCATATTTACTTTATTGTTTATAACATGATGATGATGATGATGATGATAGGAATAGGCATGTGCTTGTATGTGTGTGGTTGATGTGCTTGATGCGAGCGAGTATCAGGGGAGGTGTGATGAGAACGTCAATAACCGTTAACCTTTGGCGGGTCTCAGCACTTTAGCTCTATCTCTAACTCAAGTCTTGTGCATTGGCATCGTCGTATCGCCATTACCTTAGCAGAACTATTATGTCGTAGAGTATCAGGGGAGGTGGTCTCGGTCCTTGTAGTCTCTGACTCTACCGGGGGGCCTTAGCTCTATCTCTATGGATGTTCTGAGGGATGCTGGGGTGAGGCCTTGGATACACTGTTTGGCATTAGGATTCGTTAGTAGCGAGCCCAGTTTGCAAGCCTCGCTTACAGGGGCTTACGTGTTGGTATAGCATTACATAGCAATAATCGTTAACCTTTGTTGTATAATGTTATGGTAGGGTGGATGGGGACGACGATAACCGTTAACCTTCGGGCGGGCTTCCACACCCTGTGTATAGAGGCGGTATCAATAACCGTTAACCTTTGATCACCCAACCTTTCTATTGCACATTGCAAACTATAAACCAAGACCAAAGATATGAATTGACTTTTTGCATGCATATGTATTGTTGCATTGTTTTGGCTACTCACTGAGCCGTGTTGTGTGCTCACCCCTCGACGTCAAATATTTTTTTAGTTGATGATGCAGGTTATACGGTCGAAGATTATATGAACGCATCGGCGTATGGAACTGTAGCAGCTATGGAAGTTGGAGCTGAAGACGATACACACGACTCCTCTTGCGAGTGCAACTCGTGTGTATTCGATTAGATATTTTTGTAGGTTTCTTCATTGGATTTATTGGACATGTATTTGGTATTTAAATATTTATGTCTTAGTTAAACACAGAATAATTTGATATTATTTATGGGTATCATTCTAGTTCTCAGTTCATATTATTTATAAATTTTCCGCTATTGTGTATTACTCTGATTATGATTGTGGGTGCGTGTAAGGTTTGGATAAAGCGGGGATAGCCTATTAGAGATCCTGGTTGAACCGTTGGTTATTTGGCGGTTCATCACACCATTCTGAACAGTGCGGAATTGGGGTGTGACACCCTGTGTATAGAGGCGGTGTCAATAAACGTTAACCTTTGACCACCCAACCTTTCTATTGCACATTGCAAACTATAAACCAAGATCAAAGATATTAATTGAATTTTTGCATGCATATGAAATTTTGCATTGTTTTGGCTACTCACTGAGCCGTGTTGTGTGCTCACCCCTCGACGTCGAATATTTTTAGTTGATGATGCAGGTTATGCAGTTGAAGATTACATGAACGCATCGGTGTACGAAACTGTAGCAGCTATGGAAGTTGGAGCTGAAGACGATACACACGACTCCTTTTGCGAGTGCAACTCGTGTGTATTCGATTAGATATTTTTGTAGGTTTCTTTATCGGATTTATAAGACATGTATTTGGTATTTAAATATTTATGTCTTAGTTAATCACAGAATAATTTGCTATTATTTATGGGTATCATTTAAGTTCTCAGTTCATATTATTTATAAATTTTCCGCTACTGTGTATTACTCTGATTATGATTGTGGATGCGTGTAAAGTTTGGATAACGCGGGGATAGCCTATTAGAGATCCTGGTTGAACCGTTGGTTATTTGGAGGTTCATCACACCATTCTGAACAATGCAGAATTGGGGTGTGACAACTTGGTATCAGAGCATCTCAGGCCTTGCCCGCCGAACTGACACACATTCAAGACCATTGTGAACTGAGATAGGATAAATTAAAAGCTTCAATACAAACACACTGTAAGCACAAGTGATGATTGAAACCGAATTAAAAAGAGAATAATGCATCTATTAAAGGGAAAATCAGTTACATACAATGAGTAAGAGAACCAAAACATATATACATCGCTAAAGCAGAGTACAGTCCACAACCCGGACAGTTACTCTGTAGTACAAGAAAAGTAAAGTGCAATCAGGAAGCTGGAGGTGAAGGAGGAGGCGGTGCCTTACGATCTCTGTCGTAGTCCTCGGCATAGACTCTAGTCAACCAGGCTATCTGGGTCTGGGTCGTCTGGAGACTAGCTGTGAGACCGGCTATCCTCTGATCAGTCGCACGCTGCACCTCTAGGAGCTCTCCTATCCGAGCGTCAGATGTGTGCTGAGCAGCCAACAGCTCATCCACTCTCATCCGCTGAGCATCTAGCAAATCTTCCATCCTCAGGTCCGATCTGCGCTGAGTCTCTCTGATCTCGCGCAACATCTCCATCATATCAGAAGGTGGGCGTGAAGGACCAGCATC
>JAMYWD010002157.1:0-12594 GCA_028583415.1 Protea cynaroides
TTTACTTCTATCTCTCTCTCCCCTTCCGACTTCTCGCTCTCTACTTCTCTCTCTCTCTTTTTCTTTCACTCTTTACCGCTTTCTCTCTATATCACCTCTCTCTCACTTCCTTTATTTTCTTATTCACCTCTCTCTCTCTCCCACTGTCTTTCTACTTCTCTCTGTCTCTCTTTCCACTTCTTTCTTACTCACTGTCCCTCCATCTCTCTCCTCTCTCTCTCCTTGTTTCTTTTCTTCTCTCTCTTTCTCGCTCTCTCTCTCTCTACTTCTCTCTCTCCCTTTCTTTCTACTTCCCTCTCTCCTATTCCTTATCTCTTTCTTTCTTTCTCTCTATCTCTCTCTTTCTCTCACTTTCTACTACTCTCTTTCTACTTCATTTCTCTCTACTTCTCCCCTCCCTTTCTACTTCTCCGTCTATATGCCATTCTTTCTCTCTCTCTCTCTCTCTCTCTCTCTCTTTACTTCTCTCTCTCTTTTCTCCCTATTTTCTCTCTCTCTATCTCTATTTACTTCTCTCGCTCTCTCTCTCTCCCTCTCTCTCTTTTCTACTCCAGCTCTCTCTTTCTTTTTCTCTTTCTATCTATCTTTACTTTTCTTTTTACTCTACTCTCTCTCTCTCTCTCCCTCCTCTTTCTCTCCCTCTCTCTCACTCTCTCTCTCTTTCTTTCAACTTCTCTCTCTCCTTCTCTCTTTCTACTTGTCTCCCTCTTTTTTTCACTCTCTTTCATTCTCTCTTTCTCTCACTTTTCACTTCTCTCTCCCGAGTTTTCTTTCTCTCTAGCTCTCTCCACTTCTCTCTCATTCTCTCCCTCCCTCTCTCTTTCTATCTTTCCTTCTCTCTCTCTCTCTCTCTCTCTTTCTACCCCTCTCTCTCTCCTCTCTTTCCCTCTTTCCACTTCTCTCTCTCTCTCTTCTCTCTCTCTCTCTTCTCTCTCTCTCTCTTTTTCTACTTCTATCTCTATCTCTCTAATTCTCTCTCTTCCTCTCTCACTTTCATTTTACTTCTCTCTCCCTCTCTCTCTTTCTACTTCCCTCTCTCCCTCTCTCTCTCCCCTCTCTACCCTCTGTCTCTCTATCTCTCTCTCTCTCTCGCTCTCTACCACTTTCTTTTGGTTCTCTCTCTTATACTCGTCTCTCTTCTCTTCTCTCTTTTTCTTTCTACTTTTCTATCTTGCTCTCTCTCTTTATCTCTCCACATGTCTTTTTACTCTCACTGTCTCTTTCTCACTCTCTCTCTCTCTCTTCATAGTTCACTCTCTTTACACTCTTTCACCTTTTGTGTCTCTTTCAACTTCTCTCTCTCTTCCTTTCTCTCTCTACCTTTCCTCTCTCCTCTCTCAGTACTACTCTCTCTACTTTTCTTTCTCTCTATCTCTTTACACACACTCTCTCTCTTCCTCTTAGTCTCTCTCTCATTCTACTTTCCCCTGTATCTCTCCCCCTCCCTCTCTCGACTGCTCTCTATCACCTCTTTATCTCTTTCTAATTTCTATCTCTCTCACACTCTCTCTCCTACTTCTCCCTGTTTCACTTTCCACTTCTCTCTCGCACTATCCCTCTCTCTTCGTCTCTCTCTTTCTCTCTCTGTGTCTTTCTCCCTGTCTTCTCTCTCTTCCTCTCTTTCTTTCTCTCTCTTCCTCCCTTTCTACTTCTCTCTCCCACTTTCTCCCTCTCTCTATCTTTCTACATCTATCTCTCCATCACTCGCTCTCTCTCCCTCTGTCTCACTCTCTCTCACTTTTCTACTTCTCTCGATCTCTCATTGTACTTCTCTCACCCCCACTCTAGTTCTCTCTCTCTCCCTCTCTCTCTCACTCTCTCTCTCTCTCTTTCTTTATACTTCTGTCCCTACTTCTCCTTTTTTCTTTTTACTTTTCTCCCTCTCTCTCCCTCTCACCTCTCTCTTTCTACTTCTATTTCTATTTTTTTTCTCCCTTTTCTCTCCCCTATCTACTCTCTCTTTCTCTCTTTCTCTCTTTCTCTCTCTCGCACTTTCTCTCTCTCCCTGTATCTCTCTTTCTACTTCTCTACTCTCTCTCCTTACTCTTTCTATCTCTCCCTCTTTCTACACTCTCCCTCTCTCTCTCTCTCTCTCTCCCTCTCTCTCTCTCTCTCTCTCTCTCTCTCTCTTTCTCCCTCTCTCTTTCTCCCTCTCTCTCTCACTCTCTCACTACTTCTCTTTTTCTACTCTCTCTCTCTCTCTCTCTCTCTCTCTCTCTCTCTCTCTCTCTCTCTCTCTCTCTCTCTCTTTTGGGTAAATAGATAATTTTATTGAAAAGAACCCAAAGGAAAAAAGACAACCTGCAAAGCAGGACAAGGGACTAGGCCCACACATAGAATGGAAAAACACAAAAAGAACTCCCAAACAACAGGGGGCAAACAAGGCCCAAGCCAAACCCCCCCTCCCAGCTAGTGAACTTCAAAATTCCATTTGGTACAAAGAAAGACCTCTAGAGGATTACGAGGCCTATGAAAAATCATCGTGGTAAGTGTATCTTCTAACCCTTGAATAGTTTCTCGAACCACCACTTATTTTGTCTTCTTTTTTCCACCAAAACTTCTGTTGTTACGCTCCTTCCAAATATTGTAGGTGATAGCATTAAACATGAGTTTATGGATACAAGAGATCTGACTTCCTTTCTCCTTTATAGAAGCTAACCATGAGGCTTCTGTATCGCACGATGCTGGTGTAAGACCCGTGTCATTCTAACCCGGTCTTACCACCATGAATCAGGTTTACCCATCATGGTCGAGTCAAATGGACCAAGGGCGTGAAGGAGATCGAGATCCTAGGTATAAAATCGACCCAAAAACATTTAAAATTAGGGGAGGGTCGCACACCCAGCTAAGCAGGGTCGGACCTCCCAAAAAGCAAAGTCGGACCCTCGGTTTTGAAGGGAGGGTCGGACGACTTAAGACCCTAGGGTCGACGGGATCATCGACCCTCCCATCGACCCTCGGTTTCTGCCGAATATAGAAATTAGGAAATTTCTATATTTTTCGATTGGGATTCTTTCCAAATCTCAATGGGACTTATTTAGGATGTTCCTAGTCTATTTAAAGGACGTCCCTAAGCCACTTTCACTCCTTTCACAACCCTAATCGAATTGAGAGAAAGAGAGGAGAAGGAAAGAGGAAGAAGAAAGGGAAGGAAGAGAAATTAAGCCAAAAGAGAAGAGTTTCAGAGAAAGATTAACCTTCTCAGGTATGGATACTAATTATATGAGTTTCTACAGACCTTAGGGTAGTAATTAATAAGAATGTGATCTCGGAGAAACCCAAACCATTAAGCTATGGTTAGGTTTTTATGGAAAACCATAAGAGGATGCATGAAAACTATTTAGATGGATTATACATGGTTCTAGACCATGGAATGAATGTTGAATGAATGTAGGAAGCAAGCCATAGGACCCCAAACACGAAGAATGGATTTAAAAGTGGGAATTGGACCAGAGTGCACCAGGGGTCGCACCAGGGTCGATAGGCCATCCGACCCTAGGTGTTTATGACCATCGACCCTCAGCATTCGGGAAGTCCAGAAAGAGGGGAGGGTCGATAGACCCATCGACCCTAGCATCGACCCTAGCATCGACCCTTAGTTGACAAAATGGTTTTTAAATTCTGAATTAATTCTAATTAAATTCCATCGACTTTGTTAGGTCTTCTAGCAATATAATAACAGTATAAAGGTGATTTTGAAGCTTGGAAAAGTATCTTTTAGCAAGCTAAGGTGAGGAACCTTAACTCCAAACTAAATTGGTTAATAATAAACTGTTTTCTATTTTTGAGTCCTATGCTATGCTTGATTCTAGCGAATATGTTTGTAATGTGCATACAGCATGCCATCCAGTATTTCTATTACTTGTTCATGCATATTTACTTTATCGTTTATAACATGATGATGATGATGATGATAGGAATAGGCATGTGCTTGTATGTGTGTGGTTGATGCGCTTGATGCGAGCGAGTATCAGGGGAGGTGTGATGAGAACGTCAATAAACGTTAACCTTTGGCGGGTCTCAGCACTTTAGCTCTATCTCTAACTCAAGTCTTGTGCATTAGCATCATCGTATCGCCATTACTTTAACAGAACTATTATGTCGTAGAGTATCAGGGGAGGTGGTCTCGGTCCTTGTAGTCTCTGACTCTACCGAGAGGCCTTAGCTCTATCTCTATGGACATTCTGAGGGATGATGGGGTGAGGCCTTGGATACACTGTTTGGCATTAGGATTGGTTAGTTGCGAGCCCAGTTTGCAGCCCTCGCCAACAGGGGCTTACGTGTTGGTATGGCACTATATAGCAATAAACGTAACCTTTGTTATATAATGTTCATGATTGGGTGCATGTGAGTTGACGATAAACGTGATCTTCGGGTAACGTCACACACTCGTATATAGAGGCGGAGTCAATAAATGCGACCTTTGGCTACCTCAACCTTTCTATTGCATATTGCAAACTTCAAACCAGACCAAAGATATAAATTGATGTGCATGCATATGTAGTGTTGCATTGTTTTGGCTACTCACTGAGCCGTGTTGTGTGCTCAACCCTCGACGTCGAATATTTTTAGTTGTTGATGCAGGTTACGCAGTTGAAGATTATATGAACGCGTCTGCGTATGGGAATATAGCCGCAATGGATGCTTGAGCTGAAGATGATACACACGACTCCTCTTGCGAGTGCCACTCGTGTGTATTTGATTAGATATTTTTGTAGGTTTTTTTCATTGGATTTATAAAGACATGTATTTGGTATTTAAATATTTATGTCTCAGTTGAAAACAAAATAATTTGCTATTAAATTAATGATATCATCTTAGTTGCTCAGTTCATTTTATTTTAAATTTTCCGCTATTGTGTATTACTCTGATTATGATTATGGATGTGTGAAAGTTTGGATAACGCGGGGATAGCCTTTTAGAGATCTTGGTTGAACCGTTGGTTTGTTAGCGGTTCATCACACCATTCTTGTTAGACCAAAATTGGGGTGTGACAACTTGGTATCAGAGCATCTCAGGCCTTGTCCGCTGAACTAACATACATTCAAGAAAATTGTGAACTGAGATCGGATAAAAATAAAAACAGTATTATTAACACACTGTAAGCACAAGTGATGATTGAGACCAAATTTAAAAAGACAATAATGTACATATAAAAGGTGGAACCATATATATACACTCAAATAGAAAGAGAAGACCAAAATGTATCCTGATAAACCAATAATATTGGGTATTATCTATAAGTTGGGTAGTTATCTAAGTATACAAGTGATATTGTACAGTAGCAAGAATGAAGCATCGGTACAGTAGAAAATTGGAATACTGAGTTGGTACTCACAAGATGTGAAACTCGATGAAGGATAGAAGAAGAAAGAAAATGCCTAGTAATGCCTAAACCCCTGTAGAGATAAAGAAAAAGATCTCGGGCAAAATCCAAAGGACATGACCAAGTACGGTACCAATTGGTAGCATCACTGTACCCCAACACCTGTTAGGTATAACACAATGCCTACCCAACAAGTCCCAGTAAAGCATACCCCAGTGCAGAAGTTTGGTGCAAAACAAGCAGTGTATCTAGGTGGTTACCCTTATCAGCCATCGATGTATGGATGGTTGCATCATGACACAATGATCCGACCAAGGATTGAGAAATATTTTCTGAAGACGAAGCCTAGAACGTTTTCAGCAAAGGATAAAAGTTATTGTAGCCATGCAACTAGAGATGTTTATATAGGATGCGGTGCGTTATTGATTTACTCTTATGATTATAGAGGATGCACATACCAGATTTTAATTTCTCGTACATTGACAAGATACCTTCTTGATTTAACCTGTCAATTGGAGTTATAGATATTGTTTCTTTAGTATTAGTCCTGATTATACCAATCTGAGCCACTCTCATGATCAACAACATGAACGGTGATATGAACTGAATGAACAGTTAAATGTTTAATCATGTTGAGTGTACATCTTCTGATTTATACCTGAGTTATTGATGTATGAAATCTTTCTCCAGATTTACTCCTGTAGTGCCTTGACCAATGGCATTATATATTCAATAGAACCTATAACCATGAGGTTAAGAACTATAAAACCTCTATGCATTTGGACCACCGTGCAACGTAATGATCTTTGGATGCCGGTTGGATTACCATAGATTTAATCCTGAATCATTAAACCTAGTTCACTAGATAAAGCTAGTGTTTTCATTATGCTAAAGCAACAGAAGGAAGTGAATCACTTTTGGATGAGCATTTTGATTCATACACTCCCTGACCTTTGATGATAAAAATGTCTAGTGATAATGGAATTATTGGAAGAAAGATGATTAAATTCAGATTAAATGTCATAGCCAATGAACCTCAGATGAAGTAATAGAGGATTTGTTTTGAGATTGCTAAATGGATGGATATGAATCATGTCTATAAAAGAGTGCATGAGAAAATGTGGGAACTATTAAGAGTAGCCAGTAAAGAAATAGAGAGCACTCAAGTAGAGTTAAGGATGGCTATATCGGTACGAATTTTAACAAGGTAGAAGATTCCAAAAGGTAAATTTAAGAGTAGATACAAGATAAAGTCATGGCATAAGTAGTACTCGATTTAATACAATGATAATTGAGTAATGCCCAATGTTGAGTGATTGATTAAGAAAAGACCAAAAGAGTTTAGATGAATTAATGAATTTTTAAGCATATACCCTAATGCTTATACATAGACTTGGGATATGAGGTAACAATCACAAGATATTTTTTCGAGGTATATGAAAGAGAGATCAGGATAGAACAGAAGTGATAAAGGAAATATAAGCTAATGAACTTTTCAAGATATGAGATTGTTAGCAATAGTCTTTGAAAATCATAAGAGATGAAGGAACTAGACAAGCTCTTAAGACCTTATACCAGATTTTTCTAGTTCAAGCCCTTTGGACTAGATGTTGTATGGGATGAGTGTTACGAACAATGTCCAAATCTTATGGATGAACAGAATTTGGATGCAACCTGAGTCAACTTGAGATGGTAGACTTTGACATCATCTTGGAAATAGACTGGTTGTCTCAACACTCTACAAGTGATTATGTGCATAGAAGAGGTTATCATTCAAGAATAAAAATGGCATATGATTTAGTATCATTGGGTTGATGTTGCCTAGGAAGTGAAAGCTGATCCGCTCTATGCTAAGGGCGAAGAGATACCTTGAAGAGAAATGAGTTGGATATCTAGTATCAGTGGTCGACCTAACCAAGGAAGCACCACAAATGGAAGATATTGAAGTCGTGTGGGACTATCCCGACGTATTTTCGGAGGAACTTCCCAGATTACCACCCGATCGAGCCACAAAGTTTCTCATAGACCTTATACCTGGAGCCGCACCAGTGTCAAAAGAACCTTATAGAATTGCTCCTACGGAACTGAGGGAATTAAAAGTGCAACTACAAGAATTGCTGGACAAGGGTTATATTCGACCCAGTATATCTCCATGGGGGGCACCGGTGTTGTTTGTAAAGAAGAAGGAAGGTAGCGTTCGATTATGCATCGACTATTGGGAGTTGAATAAACTGACAATCAAGAATCGATACCCACTACCCCGGATCGATGACTTGTTCGATCAGTTACAAGGAGCAAAAGTATTTTATAAGATCGACCTTTGATTAGGCTATCATCAGCTGAAGATTAAAGAAGGTGATATTCTGAAGATAGCATTTAGGACCAGATATGGACATTATGAATTTTTGGTTATGTCTTTCGGATTAACTAATGCACCGGCAACGTTCATGGAACTTATGGATCGAGTTTTCCACGATATGTTGGATACATCGGTTATAGTGTTTATTGATGGTATATTGGTATACTCCAAGGACAAGAAAACTCATATCAAGAACCTAAACGCAGCCCTATAGTGTTTAAGGAAAGAGAAGTCATATGCCAAATTTTCAAAGTGCGAGTTTTGGCTAAGTGAACTCGCCTTCTTAGGCCATGTAGTATCCGCTGAAGGAATCAAAGTGCACCCGAGCAAGATCGAGACTTGTAAAGTGGGAAGCACTAAAGAGTGTTTCAGAAATCAAAAGTTTTCTGGGTCTAGCTGGTTATTATCGGAGATTCGTAGAAGACTATTCTCGGATTGCCGTCCCTCTCACCAGTTTGACTAAGAAAGGTGAAAAGTTTGTGTGGACCGATAAATGTGAGAAGAGTTTCGAAACCCTAAAGACCAGATTGATATCCGCTCCGTTCTTGACTCTTCCCATTCCAGGACAGACCTTTACTTTATATATTGATGCATCGAGACTGGGATTGGGATGTGTGCTTATGCAAGGAGAGCAAGTGATTGCTTATGCTTCAAGATAGTTAAAGGTACATGAGAAAAATTATCCCACTCTCAATCTGGAGCTAGCGGCAGTAGTACATGCGGTCAAGATATGGAGACAATACCTATACGGGGAGAAATTCCAGATTAAATCGGACCATAAAAGTCTTACTTATTTATTTAATCAGAAGGAGTTGAATATGAGACAAAGAAGATGGCTGGAAGTATTGAAAGACTATGATTGTAATATCCAGTATCATCCGGGAAAGGCGAACGTAGTAGCGGATGCATTAAGCAGAAAAGCAATGATAAAATCGCAAGGAGAAGTTAGCACGACTGCAGCAATGTGTACTACCGGAAGGGTATTCAATCACGGCAACGAGCAATATGTGATAGATACAATGGATGGATCAGCCAACCAAGGGTTTATTCATCGGTTTTTGAATATGTTCGCGGCATTGAAGATTAGACCGGATATAGTGGATGAAGTGAGACAGCTATCAAATCAGATCCTTATCTGAGAACAGTACAAGAAGATATTGGGAAAGGTAGGACCAACCCTGAGTTCACCTTGGATGACGAGAAGGTATTGAAATATAAAGGGAGAATATGTGTACCTGAAACAAAAAAGTATGGACATTAGACACCGACTGATGAAAGAAGCCCATACCACCATCTATTCGATACATCCTGGAAGTACAAAAATGTATCATGATCTGAAGAAATTATATTGGTGGAGGGGAATGAAAGCAGATGTAGCTAAGTTCGTGTCTCAATGCCTAAATTGTCAGAAAGTAAAAGCTGAACGACAAAGACCCACATGACTGTTACAGCCATTACCAGAACCAGCATGGAAATGGGACTGCATCACTATGGACTTCGTCACAGGACTACCATTGACTCCTCGAGCAGTTGACGCAGTTTGGGTGATTGTGGACCGTCTGACTAAAACAGCTCGCTTCATATCGATACGACCCCAATATATACTAGAAAGGTTAGCAAAGCTGTGTGTGGATAATATTGTTCGGTTACATGGTGTTCCAGAAAGCATTGTGTCCGATAGAGATCCACGATTTACTTTCAAATTTTGGGAAGGACTGCAAAAGGCTATGGGTACGACATTAAAGTTTAGTACTGCATTCCACCCACAGACAGATGGACATTCAGAACGTACAATCCAGATTCTAGAAGATATGCTACGAGCATGTGTGATTGATTTCAAAGGATCATGGGACGAAAAGTTAGCATTGATCGAGTTCGCATACAATAACAGCTATCAGGCTACTATACAGATGTCACCTTATGAAGCATTGTATGGCAGGAAGTGTCAAACTCCCTTGTTTTGGAATGAAGTTGGAGAACGTAGTATTGTTGGACCGGAATTTGTTGAAGAGACTTGTCGAGTGGTCGACATCATCAAGGAAAGAGTAAGAACAGCTCAGAACCGTCAGAAGCAATATGCAGATACTCGACGAAGGAATCTAGAGTTCACCGTAGGTGATAAAGTATTTCTGAAGGTATCGCCTATGGGAGGATTGAAGAGCTTCGTACAGAAAGGAAAACTAAGTCCAAGATATGTCGGACCATATGAAATTCTAGCTAAGCGTGGAAAAGTAGCTTATCAGTTAGCACTACCACCATCTATGTCAAGTGTGCTGACGTATTTCACATTTCCCTATTGAAGAAGTATGTCAAAGACCCAACGCATGTCTTGACAGTAGAATTGCCGGATTGACTGATGATTTGACATTCGAAGTAACACCAACAGAAATCACCAGCCGAAAGGTTCAACGTCTACGCAACAGAGATATCTACTATGTTAAGGTCAAATGGAAAAGTAGAGACATGGAAGAAATTACATGGGAAGAAGAAAATGCTATGCAGAAACAATACCCACACTTATTTGATTCAGAAGGTACGTACAATTTTGAGGATGAAATTTTTATAAGTTGGGGGGAGTTGTAAGACCCGTGTCAATCTAACCCGGTCTTACCACCTTGAACCAGGTTTACCCATCATGGTCGAGTCAAATGGACCAAGGGTGTGAAGGAGATCGAGATCCCAGGTATAAAATCGACCCAAAAACATTTAAAATTAGGGGAGGGTCGGACACCCAGCTAAGCAGGGTCGGACCTCCCAAAACAGAAAGTCAGACCCTCGGTTTTGAAGGGAAGGTCGGACAGCTTAAGGCCCTAGGGTCAACGGGATCATCGACCCTCGGTTTCTGCCGAATATAGAAATTAGAAAATTTCTATATTTTTCGATTGGGATTCTTTCCAAATCTCAATGGGACTTATTTAGGATGTTCCTAGTCTATTTAAAGGACGTCCCTAAGCCACTTTCACTCCTTTCACAACCCTAATAGAATTAAGAGAAAGAGAGGAGAAGGAAAGAGGAAGAAGAAAGGGAAGGAAGAGAAATTAAGCCAAAAGAGAAGAGTTTCAGAGAAAGATTAACCTTCTCAGGTATGGATACTAATTCTATGAGTTTCTACAGACCTTAGGGTAGTAATTAATAAGAATGTGATCTCGGAGAAACCCAAACCATTAAGCTATGGTTAGGTTTTCATGGAAAACCATTGGAGGATGCATGAAAACTATTTAGATGGATTATACATGGTTCTAGACCATGGAATGAATGTTGAATGAATGTAGGAAGCAAGCCATAGGACCCCAAACACGAAGAATGGATTTAAAATTGGGAATTAGACCAGAATGCACCGAGGGTCGCACCCAGGGTCGATAGGCCATCCGACCCTAGGTGTTTATGACCATCGACCCTCAGCATTCGGGAAGTCCAGAAAGAGGGGAGGGTCGATAAACCCATCGACCCTAGCATCGACCCTCAGTTGACAGAATGGTTTTTAAATTCCGAATTAATTCTAATTAAATTCCATCGACTTGGTTAGGTCTTCTAGCAATATAATAACAGTATAAAGGTGATTTTAAAGCTTGGAAAAGTTTCTTTTAGCAAGCTAAGGTGAGGAACCTTAACTCCAAACTCAATTGGTTAATAATAAACTGTTTTCTATTTTTGAGTCCTATGCTATGCTTGATTCTATGCGAATATGTTTGTAATGTGCATACAGAATGTCATCCAATATTTCTATTACTTGTTCATGCATATTTACTTTATCGTTTATAACATGATGATGATGATGATGATGATAGGAATAGGTATGTGCTTGTATGTGTGTGGTTGATGTGCTTGATGCGAGCGAGTATCAGGGGAGGTGTGATGAGAACGTCAATAAACGTTAACCTTTGGCGGGTCTCAGCACTCTAGCTCTATCTCTGACTCAAGTCTTGTGCATTAGCATCGTCGTATCGCCATTACTTTAGCAGAACTATTATGTCATAGAGTATTAGGGGAGGTGGTCTCGGTCCTTGTAGTCTCTGACTCTACCGGGGGGCCTTAGCTCTATCTCTATGGACATTCTGAAGGATGCTAGGGTGAGGCCTTGGATACACTGTTTGGCATTAGGATTGGTTAGTTGCGAGCCCAGTTTGCAGCCCTCGCCAACAGGGGCTTACGTGTTGGTACGGCACTATATAGCAATAAACGTAACCTTTGTTATATAATGTTCATGATTGGGTGCATGTGAGTTGACGATAAACGTGATCTTCGGATAACGTCACATACTCGTGTATAGAGGCGGAGTCAATAAACGTGACCTTTGGCTACCTCAACCTTTCCATTGCATATTGCAAACTTCAAGCCAGACCAAAGATATAAATTGATGTGCATGCATATGTAGTGTTGCATTGTTTTGGCTACTCACTGAGCCGTGTTGTGTGCTCACCCCTCGACGTCGAATATTTTTAGTTGATGATGCAGGTTACACAGTTGAAGATTATATGAATGCTTCTGCGTACGGGAATATAGCAGCAATGGACGCTGGAGCTGAAGATTATACACACGACTCCTCTTGTGAGTGCAACTCGTGTGTATTTGATTAGATATTTTTATAGGTTTCTTTCATTGGATTTATAAAGACATGTATTTGGTATTTAAATATTTATGTCTCAGTTGAAAATAGAATAATTTGCTATTAAATTAATGATATCATCTTAGGTGCTCAGTTCATTTTATTATAAATTTTCCGCTATTGTGTATTACTCTGATTATGATTATGGATGTGTGAAAGTTTGGATAACGCGGGGATAGCTTATTAGAGATCCTGGTTGAACCATTGGTTTGTTAGTGGTTCATCACACCATTCTGGTTAGACCAAAATTGGGGTGTGACAGCTGGTCTTCCCACTCTTGGAATGCACCTGCTCATGCATAGC
>JAMYWD010002158.1:0-12574 GCA_028583415.1 Protea cynaroides
CGATAGGAAAGTGGGACCCACAGAGATCCAATTCCGGATCTCCGTAGTCAGCTGCGCAGAGCTGACCGGTCGACTGGTACCAAGACCGGTACCATCAACCGGTCAACATAAAATGATGATTATTTGACCGTCTTTGATCCAATTTCGTACCTGTTTGTCATCCGCTCGTCCCGTCTGGCCCGGTGATGATCGGAAGACCTACTACGACACAAAACCAAGGTTTAGACCGGGTTTACGAAGTGCGGGTCTTACAAATAACTTCTCTTCTGTGAGCTATGTGGAGAAGTACGATCAATTCTTCACTTACCTCTCTTGCTTCTGCTCCCTCTTTACTTCACTCTGCTCTTATCTTCTGTGAGCTATGTGGAGAAGTACGATCAGTTCTTCACTTACCTCTCTTGCTTCTGCTCCTTCTTTACTTCACTCTTCTCTTATTTCATTAAAATAGGTGAATAAGCCTCTGATTTCTTGTCCAGTCATTCATTACTACTTTACTGATCATAAATTGTTTTTGGTTTGGTCTGAGTGTAGGAGTTCAGGTGCTACATGCTCCGGCACCTTGGCTCCACGCCAAGTCTTGAGAATAGTCAGTTCTCAGGTGGTGTCCAGGTGCTGGCATACAGGTGCAGCCTGCGCCTGCACCTTGCCTCTGCACAAATTCTGCTATCAAAGGGGCAATCATGAATTCTTAGCTAACTTTAGGCTTGCTTTGGTCTTCTATGGTGGGTCTCTAGGTGTTCACCCCATCAGTAACAGTAGGGGTTTGGAGAATCTACTCAGGGTGTATGTCCGGCCAGCTCATACGCCCGGTGTAGATCAACTACAACACTTGGCATAATTCCTTCCTTAAGGTCTTCTATCAATAATACTCATACACTTACTTTAATTCTTGCAAGGGCAACCAACTACCTTTGACTTACAATAGCATAACTCAGTCACATGGTTCTTAAATTGCTATAAAATTTGACGTAAATACTTCAAACCTGTCCTCCATGTACACGTAAAACATGGCTTATTATATGCATGTATTCATACATATTGTAATTTACTGTTAAATCTTCTTGAGTTGGCTTTCTCTGTAACTCATTCCAGATTTATATTATGGTCCATAGGGTATATTACTTATGTTGGCCATTGTTTCATCACCCCCCCCCTTCCCTCTTCCTCTCTGGGGCTACTACCTTGTTCTTCTACTGAACTTTTCTTCCTTTATTTTTTTTTTCTTTTAGGCATAAGCTCCTATGTTTGGAAACAACAAACAAATGATCTATGTGTAGTTGCTCCTGCACTTATATACTTATAATTTGTAAATCAATTAGCTAGTGCTTTTACTAATTTGCCCTTACATTTTTTTTCATAAAGGTCTTTTTTTTTATATAAAAGAAAATAAACATATGGAAATACAAGCAAACCCTACTAGTCAGGAACCCCATCTTCAGCAAGGTAACCATCAGTAGGGACCGACCAGCAGGAGCCACAGAACTAGCAAACACCATCCTACACTATAAACTAAAACAGAGCACCATCATCAATCACTCTTCCCTACGAAGAGCCTCACTACTTGGAGAGTGGACAACCTTCTTTTTTTTCTTTTCCAATAGGCCTCCTGACCTGGCGCTTCTTGACCACATAGGTCCCACCATCTTGATTCCGGTTCCCTGCAACTGTGGCAGCTACTGTTATAATTTTTAATGCAGGTTAGGGTTATTCCCATGGGTTTTCCCATGAACCCTAACGAATCCACCACACAGATAACTAGAATACAATGGGCAATAAAAGAGACGATAAAACACATACCATTTGCTGTAGATTGATTTTCGACTGTTTCCTGTGCCTTGAATGCTTCGATTAGAGTCTTCCACAGCCTCGTTGGGATCCTTTTTTCCTCTGTGCGTATGGGAGCAACAGAGAGATAAAACCAATGGCTGCGGGGACCCTAACCATTGTATTTATAATACAATCCCTAACCCAGAACCATTCCCACAGTAGACCGGATTAGTAGTCTCTAACCAGTGATGAACCAGACCTGAACCGGTCAAACCAGTAATTGAACTCCCACTTAACAACTGGTTAGGTAATTGATCAAGCCCACACATCAGGAATCTAACAATCTCTCACTTGGGCTAGATTAATTACAAAACCACCGTCGAAAAGTGTGGCCATGGAATCCTATTACATAATAAATCGTCATCAAACTTTGATCCACTCATCAAGCCTACCAATGTCGAGCAACAGCGGAAAATACTCCAACATATCTGGTGTACTACCTTCTGTCAGCTACATACAAGGGTCTACTTAATGATATGAATCGCCTAGAGACATGTATACATGAAAATATTATTTCATGTGGGTCCAGATCAAATAACCTTCGATCTAATTGCCTTGATAAAACCTCAGAGGCAATAAACCTTCATATTGACCATAGCAAACCGCCACATACCCTTTTGGTTAATATTGTACTAATTACCTTGATAAAACCTCAGAGACAATAAACCTTGATATTGACCGTAGCAAACCGCCACATACCCTTTTGGTCAATATCGTACTTTGGCACACCGCCGTGAACTATGGCTAAATACCGCCCCGTTCATTTGACTTAATACCGCCTTGTTCATTTGGCTAAATACCGCCTTTGTCAATGACATGTCAATGAATATGCAACATAGCAATAAATGAATGCTGAAATAAAAATAACCATGGTAATAAATATTCATGCCAAAACTATAGGCAATGTAAATAAACATAATGAAATAAATCATTATCAATGTGGGAAAAGTCTCCCACTAACCAAGCACATTTAATGAATTAACTATTTCTATATTAAACATACAGTCCCTTGAAGACTCCCCTTGACAAAACCTTCGTCAGAGAATCTACAATCAAGATGTTTAACGAATGTGCTCTACAATGATATAAATTCTTTGACATTTTTCTCTCACCTAAAGAGATTTGAAATCCGATTTCTATTATGCTTTGAATTACTAGATTTCACATTATTACTTGAGAACAACACAGCCAAACCGCTGTCACAATACATCTCAATAGGCCTAAGTTAAACTTACAACCTTCCAGGTCTGAAAGATAACTCTTCAACCAGATATGCTACTTCTTAGTTTCACATATAGTTATAAAATTTACCTTATCAAGAGGGTGATGCATGGATAAACTTCTTTACATTTTTCCTTAAAGGATACATCTACCATCATAACAATAAATCTGAGATGAGATTCATGCCACCAATGCAATCACCAAACACTACATCACAATAGCCAAGAGTGTCACTACTGCCACAAATGAGTAGATAATCTTTGGTCCTCTGCAAGTACCGCATGACCTTTATATTCTCGTTGTTTAGTGAGCTATACCAGTATCCAACTAAAAATATTTCAATACACTCTAAACAAAGGCTATGTGAGAATAAATATAATCTTGAGCATACACCAAGCTCTGTACTTCAGATGCTCTCTTTGAACATCATTTCTTAAACATAACTCTGTCAATTTGTCTCATTTACTGATTTAAGCATCTGCAACTTAACTGTTATGCATGTACATTCAATCATTCAAGAACATGAATAATGTATACCCTTTGAGACAAACCCAGAGTTTCATTTTTCCTGTCACGAGGAAACTCAATGTTAAGTACAAAGGTACTTACTCACACATTCTTCATCTCGAATTTATCAGACATTGAAACTATGGTTTCAACAGGTAAACCATGTCACTGCTGGTCAGTGATTAACCATCAACATATATGACTAGGAAAGGAATCCTCTCCCACTGACCTCTATATATATACATAATGATCAATGATAATCTCAACAAAGTGTTAAGAAGATACAAATCTGTCAAACTTCAGGTAAAACTTTAGGTACCACTACCTGAATGCTTGCTTAATCCACATATTGACTTTATAAGTCTACAAAATAGATTTTCTTTTTCCTTTACCTCAAAACCTTCTGGGTCAAGCCTATAAACACCTTCTTTCAGATTTGCTTTGATCAAAACGATCTTTACATCTATCTGATGCAACTCCAAAATAAAATGCATAACTAAGACCTCAAAGATTTGAAGTCTATATTTTTCATTCTCTTTGTGTGAATAATTTTCATTCTCTTTGTGTGATTCCACTTCGCTACAAGTTTTACTTTGTAGCAATCAATTCTCCCACTGGAATCACACATTTTCTTACATATCCATTTGAGCCTATGAGTACACCGCTCATGATAAGAGCATAAAATCAGCATAAAATCCCAAATCTCATTGATGTTCATAAATAACGATACATCAATTATGACTGGTAACCATTCAAAAATAATTTCATTATTGACAACTTGCTTAAAACTATTGAGATCTTTATCTTGTCTAATGCCAAAATATCTATTTTGAGGTATAACTTGTGATGAAATCACAGATCTACATGGTCTATTATATCTCCTCATTGCCATATCTAGCTCTGGTATTTTGGCAATGCATCAACCTGAATGAAGATAATTTCAACAATTATCTCATTACACTCTGATAATACTTTTGATACCTCAACTAATTGTTCCACAATAATTTCCATGTGATTTCATTAAACTTATGTTTCTTGGATGTGACTGCTAACCAACATCACCAATGAATCTTGTTGAATCCTTCAGATATTAGAGGATATCCCAAAAATGATAACTCAATGTCCTAAAATAATCATTCTCCCACGAGTGTTATGAAAATACGTTACTTTTACAGTTCCAATCAAGAAGATAACTTGAACTGAAAACAACTTACATGGCACCCTATTAATACTATAGGCTGCAGAATTGATCACTCTAAATGAGCTAATACACTCTCGAGTTCTCTTGATCACATCTATTTGTCACTCTTTTGTTATTGAGTCTCATCCACATGATGCTAAGTCATAAGTTTTAGCACTTGTAAACATTTGGATAAATTATTGGGAGTATATCAATATCACCCAATCTACCTTAACAATTTACATTCTCCTTCAGATCCAACAGTCTTTAATCCTTTAATAAAAAATATTTTCCCTTTAAACATCCTTACAAGTAAACAAGTCATTAACTTTAGGGGTTTCCAGAATTCTATTCTTTACAACCTTTTTACAGTCTTTCATTAGATAAGAGTCCTAAATGTCTATGCTAAGGATGGAATTAGGATATACTGTCTAACTTCTATAGCCAAGTAAACTATAGAGAGTAAATAAAGGTTTTTTGCTACTCTTATAGGTTTGGATTACTTCTATTACTTAAGTCTCCAATCTCCATTACCTTCTTACTCGAAAGTTTCATGATCCTACTTTTCTTCCAGTTATAACCTTTTCCACATGTTTCTTCTGAGTTCCTGTAGCTCCATAAAATCATTTTTCTTGTCAGAAGTTTCTTACTGTTCCTTGAAAATTTGTTTTTCTTTCTATAAGACCCTACATTTCACTTACTGCATTTGTCAGAGTATGGCTCACACATCATGACATTTGCATTCCTTCCTTTATCTTTTCTTTGAAATTTCTTTCTTAGTGTAAAGGAAATCAACTCATCTTCTGTCCACTGGATTTATGAGTCACCAGGATCTAACTTTGTAGTTCAGGTGAGGAAGTGAAAGTCAAGTGAATCATCTATAATATTTCAATGAGTTACCTATAGAGATTCACATATCTTAGAGCTTATTAGTAATGGCTAATAGCTCTAACCTGTGTTTCCTCACACACCATTATTCCTCACACACCATTATCATCCTATACCATCAAAACTGGTACAGACAACCTTGAGAATACAACATCTCTCCACCCATTTTAAAGACCAAAATTTCTTTGGATTTCACTCTGAACATCTATTTTCAATGTTCCTTATTTGAATTTTCTTTTACCTGATCTTAGGGATTGAATATTCCTAAAGATCAAAATAGAATCTCCGCTGAGTACTAGGTTAAACATTCCTAGACTAGCTTTCACTTTTTCATGCCAATTCATAGAACTGGCCCGCCATAACAGGCATCATGAGGTGTTTGATCATTATATGTTCTCTAATATGTGTGATATAATGCAAACATACACACAAGATAATTTAAACTTACAATATATATGCAAGTCCATTTTCTTTGAAGAGTCAACCGAAACTACACCCTCATCCTTTTGGGACAAGAGCGCACTGGTCCTCTTACTATCTGTGTAGAGTCAACCGAAACTACACCCTTATCCTTTGGGACAAGAGCGCACTGGTCCTTCTACTATCTGTGCATAACCTGCGAAGGGATAATGACTCTCAAAATTCCACCACCTTTGGGTGTATGAAACTCCTAAAGTCAAGATCCTTCATCCATGTGCATGAGTTTAAATAATCTTTGACACTGCCACCTTTGGGTGGACAATGCCGCTCTTTGCTGCTTCCACAAAAGTAAAAATCCTGATAATGTCACATTTGAGTGAGCACTATCCTTCTTTGCTGTGTCTATAAATGCATAAGTTCTGGATTTGAGCATATCATGATAGAACTGAGCTTGCCACTTTAGTAGTCCCACCCAATTCTTACACAATATGTACAAATCATAATTTGAATAAACTGAGACAATGCCACTCTTAGGTGAACACTGTCATTCTTTAAAGCATTTACAAATACAGTCGCTTGAATTTGAATACATCATGACAAAACAAGGTATACCACTTTGTTGGGATCCACCAAGTTCTACCATGATATGAACAAATTCCAAAATACAGCTCTAGTGGGATATATATAACCATGAATGTTTTCAAAAATCAACTTTATAAGTCTAAACATTCAAATAAACATGCACTTTATCTCAACAATCATTATGATACAAGAATATTGAGAAAAACCAGCAGATACACTGCAAATCGAGCTCTAAAAGAGCATTAACTAGGAAAAATACTATTTCCAATGTATCAAAATGTAATAATATCTATTCCAGATTGAAGAGCATTGAAAACCAAGTCCAACGGAACAAATCGGAGGTCAATCCGACCTTCCTAGCTCCCACAAATCCAGTTTAAAGTCGGATTGTGAATGCAGTCAAAAAACTGCAAGGCAAACATGCCTTAAAAGTCTGGACCGGTACGAACCGCAACTAGAACCGAACCGACCGGTCTGATCAAAACCAAACCGATTTCCGGTTCGAACAAGTGTACATCCGGGCAAGTTCCCCGGGGTTTCGGGTCAGTTATCGGGTTATAAATCCGGGTTTTTCGGATCAACCCATCGGGTCCGGGTCTTCGGGGTAATCTGTTGGATCGTATTCCTGGGTTTTCGGGTCGTTTCCACCTGGCCATGAACCCGAGTTTCGGGTCCGGTCTGGGCCTGACTGGTCGGGCTGGCTGGGCCAGCCCCGACTGAGTCGGTCTTGGCCTGGCACCCCGGGGCTGGGTTGCCTCGGCCCAGGCAAGCCGCAACCCAGTTAGGGTTACCGATCCGGCGCCGAGTCGACCCGGCGATGACTCGGCGCCGTCAGAAAGTTTTTTTTTTTTTAAATCCAACTGCCGGCGCGTGGATCTCACGCGCCTTTTCAGGCGGCGCGTGGGGGCGCGTCCGTCCACCGCCGGCGACCAGCTTAGTACCGGTCGACTCGTTTTTCCGAGTTCTACAACCTAGTATAGTTTATTTCGAATTTCACCGGTCTGAAAAAATTTTGAAGGGTTTTAAACTTTGTGGGAAAAATTTTGGAGAAAAATTTCTCCCTTTTTCAATTCAGTCATTCCTACCATTTTAATTGTCCATTACCTACGATCCTAGCTCTGTGTGGGTGGCTCTGATACCAATTGTAAGAATTTTTAATGCAGGTTAGGGTTATTCCCATGGGATTTCCCATGAACCCTAACGAATCCACCACACAGATAACTAGAATACAATGGGCAATAAAAGAGATGATAGAACACATACCATTTGCTGTAGATTGATTTCCGACCGTTTCCTGTGCCTTGAATGCTTCGATTAGAGTCTTCCACAGCCTCGTTGGGATCCCTTTTTCCTCTGTGCGTATGGGAGCAACAAAGAGATAAAACCAATGGCTGCGGGGACCCTAACCATTGTATTTATAATACAATCCCTAACCCAGAACCATTCCCACAGTGGACCGGGTTAGTAGTCTCTAACCAGTGACGAACCAGACCTGAACCGGTCAAACCAGTAATTGAACTCCCACTTAACAACTGGTTAGGTAATTGATCAAGCCCACACATCAGGAATCTAACAGCTACAGCCTCAAGGTCCACATGATTTGACTGGCCTGCACCAATCCCCACAAGCATCATACTGTGACCTTGACCAGAAGGCTCAGACACAAAGCCCTCTCCAACCATAGCCTCCGCACTGTCAACTACAACGGGAGACCTATGAAGATCACCTTCCTTTAAATCCTGCTCCTCTCCCTCATCACAAGAACTCTGCTCAGCATACGAGACGTCAGCCCAGTCACTCACCATAGGCAGAGCCAAGTTGGCCGAGCCTCGCACATTTTGCACATTTACCCTCTGCAAGTCCTCCACTATTATAGGAACCTCCTGCCGTATAGTTCCCTATCCTCCACCCCGGCAACTGCCATGCCAATTTTGCAGGCCCCTGACTGATGACCAAACCTTCCACAAGTTCCTAGTGGGGGGTCCTCATACTCAATCACCTGCTCGAAAAAAAATTGCTGTCCATAACGTGAGCGTTCCACCATCACCTCATCCGGGCGTGGGCCACCACTCACCATCTCCACACATAATCTTGCAAAATGACCAAGGACTTTATTTTTAGTGTTGTTGTCCAAACAAACTAGCTTCCCCAATACTTTGCCCATAGAAAAAATTATATCTTCATATCAATATTCTAAGGCTAGAGCAAGTAACCTCACCCACTGTCGAAGGTGATTAACCCTTTCCTTATCAATGTTGAAGTCCGGCTCCCATAGCTGTAATTTGCCCTTACGTCAAGGCAACTTACCATGGATTAATCTAATTCTAAAGTCACCCTTAAAAACTATTTACATAGCTAACTCTTCAACTATAAAATAATTATCACAAGGCCCCTAGGGCTATATTTCTATTGCAAAACCCCCACCACCTGTCCTTATAGGTGATTCCTCAACTGGCTGCCAATGAGGTAGATTGTCCGGGCGTTCGTTCGATCCGGAGGCAGCCTTTGGGCGCTAAACTCGACACCTCTATGTCCGGACAACTATTTTACTCCTAACATTTGTGATTTGGTTTCTCTCTCTTCTAATGGGGTCCACTCATAACCCCAATAAAAGATATTTAATCGTAAAAAATATACATAAAACTAACTTGGAGTAGCATTTTATCAAAATCCCCCTCACTCAACAATAATTTCTGGGTTTACCTCGAAAAGACCCAAAGACCATTTACTATGAATACCTCAAAGAACTGGAGTATTATTAGATGGATTGTGATTGTGAAAGAGATTGTTGTTCCTTCTACTTCGAAATTGTCTCTTTGAAGTAATTAGTTTATTTGATGCTTCATCGTTTGCTCTGATTCTACTTATTGTGATCAGTTCACTTAAAATTTCTTGGCAATTCAAGGTTTCTGATTGTCTTTTCTTTTGGGTATCTTAATGCTATGAGGTTCGTTAATGGATGTTTGGTATGGTTTGGCAGTTAAGTTTCTGGGGTTTCGTTTGCTCGATGGCTGATCCATAATTCATATCAATGGCTTATTTTGTTTTGGTTGTTAAATAGCATTTGATGGTTATTTAATTCGGATCAGATTCGCTTCCATTTGGGACTGTTTCTTAGTGAGGGACTGTCTTGGCTATCTTATATTCATGATTTCTTAATTTACTAAAATCATTTTATCATTCCACATCAAAGAAGTGGCTGTAGTTTAGTGGTGAGAATTCCACGTTGTGGCCGTGGAGATCTGGGCTCGAATCCCAGCAGCCACATTTTTTTTATAGAAGGTGAGCCTTGATGTGACAATAATGTTGTCATATTACAGTCACATTTTTTTTTTATAGAAGGTTTTTTTATAGAAGGTGAGCCTTGATGTGATGTGATAATAATGTTGTCATATTGCAGCCATATTTTTTTTTTTTTATAGAAGGTGAGCGTTGATGTGACAATAATGTTGTCATATTGCAACTGATGGTTATGAGTTTGAAATTCGAAAACACCCTTTCCATGTTGTTGTGGGGGTAAGGTTGCGTATATTCTGTCCCTCTCCAGACCTTGTAGTAACGGGAATCAATGCTCTTTTTACATCAAAGGAGGACGATAACGGAAGAGAAATTTCAAAACTTTGATTTGTGACTGTTCGATAGTGCTTGGATTTCTGGAATAAAAAGATAAACTACAAATGAATGAGAGAATAAGAGCATAGATTCGGCTCCTCTCAAGTCCAACCATCTCTTAAGTTGAGATCCAATGGTTGAAGTCAGTCCTGTGCGCATACCAATACATTGATCTACGTGTAAAGTAAACTCCAACCACTAGATCTCAATTTGAGGAACAATTGGACTTGAAAAGAGCTTAATCCAGCTTGGATTCGGATCCTCTCAAGTCCAACCACCCCATGGTAAGCACCTGGAAGCTCTGTTGAATGAGGTATCAAAAGAGAAATGAGTAAAATAGACGTAGGCGACGAACAACTTGTAGAATAAGAAGAATAAGAAAAAGGGTGGGTAAATATGTAAGTTCACATCATCCTTAAGGGTAGTTTTGTCGATTAGAATGAACTCTATATAACATCAACAAGTGACGTTCCCTGCCTGCTTAAGGAGGCATCCACATAAACTTTTTGAATGTATGATTTGCTCCCATTAAAGTGGGTCCTTGTGGCATCGGTTTGTTAGTATAACTGGCTATTTTCTCTGGTTTATTAGAAATAAATAATGTATATATCTTCCTGTAGATGCTTAAGTTTAAGTAATCCATATCAGATCGATTGATTCGTATCAGTTTTGGATCTAATCGATCCTAGATTTGATCTTTCTTTTTTTTATATTATTATATACAATATCAGTCACGTTTTAACTTTCCATTTGATATATACATCGATAACATCTAAATCAGATCAGTTTTGAATATGATTGAGAATGTGTCCAATACCTGGATTTAGAACTTTGATATTATCCATCAGTTAACCTATGGTCTGGGCCTTTTATATTTTGGCCTACCTTCACCTGCTATTTTTACTGTTACATCCATCACTATAAACTCAGAAGAATATTTGCATGCAGTTAATTCCTGCCAAAATCGGTTCCACCTCCCTTCAGTCATCACATATAAAAAAACTCATGAGAGCCGTGTGTGAATTTTTTTTTTTAGGACTGCTAGTAGTTTGGTTTCTATTCCATAAATTAAAAAAATAAAAAAAAACTAGTTTGCTTGAGTTGGTTTAGGATCTGAATCGTCTCCTCCCTGTACTTTAGGAAAAAGAGAGACGCCCCCGTCGGATGGCCGACACGTGACTCTGTGGAAAATTCTAACCCCACGTCCGAGCCGACCCCTCCTGTTTGCTCGGAGTGTCGGCTGGGTGTCGGTTCGAACGTGGGGCTCGGATTTTCTCGAGAGCCACGTGTCGACCATTCGACGAGGGCATCTCCCTCCACCCTGAAGTGCAGGGATGAGACAATTTGAATCCGTTGGTTTAGGGGGTGTTTGGTAAAACTCCAGAAGTTGGATTCTGACTTCTGAAGTATAAATGGAGTAGAAGCCTGTTTGGTAACCCGGTTCGGGTTTCTGAAGAATCCATGAGTGAACCGGCTCCAAATGAATTTTAGAATCCAATTTTTTGGAGCATCAAAAAGATGCTTTTCGACTTCAGAGTACAATTTTGGAGTAAAAATCACCCCACACGACTACTACCACCAACTACCACCACCAACACCACAACCCACCAGCCACCACCCACCACCGCCACCACCCTCCACCACCCATTGCCGCCACCACACACCGCCACCTACCATCGCCACCACCACCAACCACCGGCCACCAACCACCGCCACCACCACCCACCGCCACCTACCATCGCCACCACCACCAGCCACCAACCACCGCCACCACCACCTACCACGACCACCAACTATCACCCACCACCACCACCACCACCGCCACCACCGCCACCACCAACCACCCACCACCGCCACCACCACCAACCACCCACCACCGCCACCACCATCCTCTACCACCCACCGCCACCGCCACCACCAACATCCTCAATCACCACCCACCACCACCTACTATCGCCACCACCACCAGCCACCAACCACCACCACCACCACCCACCACTACCACCAACTATCACCGCCACCACCAACCACCCACCACCGCCACCACCATCCACTACCACCAACTATCACCGCCACCACCAGCCACCAACCAGCGCCACCACCACCGCCACCACCCCTACCACCACCACCCACCCACCGCCACCCTTCACCACCACCTCCCACCCATCACCACCGTCACCAACCATCACCACTCACCACTAGTGCCACCATCCGCCACCCCCACCACTACTCTGAAGTCCATGACTAAATTAGGTTAACAAACATGTTTCTACTCCCTCATACTTTTGAATCATTTTGAAGTTGGAGTAGAAATTTGAACCAGAAATAAGAATCCCA
>JAMYWD010002159.1:0-12565 GCA_028583415.1 Protea cynaroides
CTTGAAATTACTGTCTCAATCAAGCTTCGACAGAAATCATTGTTTCGGTCGAAACCTGATCTGACCCTAGTACATAAAATACATCATTTCAGTCAAAACTTGTCTATTTCGGCAAGTTTCAACCTAAAGGGGCAGTTTCGAGAGTCAAAACCTCATTTCTTCTCCACTCAAAAGTCAGATTAGTACAAAGCAGGGAACAGTATACAAGAAGGATAATATACAAGACACAACACTTATTTATGAGTAATATCAAGTAAGTAAATGTTTATTAACTTTTCAACATTAACTTAAGAAACTATTCATAAATAAGCAAACACCCTCCATTTAAATCCAATACAAATAGTTTAAAATTCAAATTCCAAAAGAGCAAAGTCAATTTTCCAATTCAAGAACAAAAATTGGATTTTCAATGCGGGACGATTTTCAACTTTTAAGTGCTAACCTTTTCTCCAATCAAAAAATTCCAATAAATCTTATTAAAGAAAAATATCACTAAAAATCAAGAGTCCACTAAAATAATTTTTTTGTTTGATGTCCAAAAAATTATTTCCATACAGGTGACAATAAACAATAATCGCATACTCCAAACAAGGTTTGACCGAAATGTAACTCCTTAAATATAATTTGGATTCAAGCAATCTCTGATTTGTTGCAAAGCTGATTACGCCAGTTTTCCAACGAATCTGACATTGCTTGAATCCAAATATAATCAGCTTTGCAACAAATATGAAACTACTTGAACAAGAGTTATATTAAAGGAGTTACGCTTCGGCAAATCTTGTTCAGAGTATATAAATGCTGTTTAAAGTCTTTTAAATGGAAATAATTTTTTTGACATCAAAACCAAATATTATTTTGACGGATTCTTGGTTTTTTGTGATTTTTTACTCTAATATAATTTATAGAATTTTTAAATTGGAGAAAAAGACTAGCATTTGAAAGTTGAAAATTACCCCACAATCGAAAATCCAGTTTTGTTGTTGAACTGGAAAATTTACTTAGATAATACCGTTTTGGATGGTTTTACTTTTTTCTTACAATAATTAAAGGAATATGTGGAAAAAGGATAAAATAGGCTACATAAAAAATCAAGGCAAATAACCAACTTCTGGGCCTCGAAACCAAAGTTTCGAGGTCACCCAAAACAATCTCAGATTTCAGCCGAAATCTGTTTCGTTCCAATTCTGGGGCTAGCTGAAACCAGCCCCAAAATTGAAATTGAGAACCTTGTGTAAAACAAGATGGCCACTTATATTAAAAATGTAGCTAAAGAATATCTAAGAGAATCTAAAGGAAAGTGATATTCATCTAAGGAGACTTGGTAGTGGGATGATGAAGTTTAAGTAACTATTAAAGCTAAGAAATTTAAACTTGTCAAAGGACTAAGGATGTGGAGTGTGACAAAATAAAGAAGGAAGAAAGAGAAGAAGATGAAGAACCGAAGGAGGAAGAAGAGAGATCGGTTGTATCTCTCTCCCTCCCACAATTGTGCTTTCATTAATAATTAAATAAAATAAATTACACAAATATCCCCTTACTAAAGCAACCGACACATAGGGTAGCAGACTTAAACATAAAGAAAAATATCCTACCATCTACTAAACAGCACCATCCCTAACACTATACAGTAAACACCACCATACTAAATAGCACTAACACATAAAAGTATGTACCCCCATGGTACACAAGTCCAATCTTCAACACCCTCTTCAAGCAGGAGCATACTCCAGGGTGGAACAAACAAGAATGTCAACATTCCCCCTCAAACTGGAGTATATATAGATATCAATATACTTCAGTTTGGAACATCAAGCATAGATATGAAATGCAAACCCGGTCTTAAATATATACCTATCGGAGACACCAGGGAGCATAGAGTGAACTTCATTCTGGTAGCAACATCAGCTCACGAACACCAATCATCATAGCGTCTTCCCAAGGAAAGCATGTAGTACTAATCAAGTAGCAACAACAGTATAGGCTCTTCCCCATGGTTAGAGAACGCGGTCGAAACCACTAATTTCAACCTAGATATCTCAGTTTTGACACAACAAGCTGAAGCAAAGGGTCGGTACCAATATGTGTAAAAACTTGACGTGGTTTTGACTAGTTTCAAAACCTGGTTTCAACCAGCACTTGAACCAGACCTTTATATAAAAGCATAGGTTTTGATTGAAACATGTCTGTTTCGACAGATTTCAAACAAAATCCCAAGGACAACACTTATTTATGTCTAGTATCATCTAAGTAAATGTTTATTTACTTAAGGTATTATTCATAAATAAGAAAATACCCCCAATTTGAATCTGTTGAGCATAGTAGAGTTGTAATTGTTGTCAACCCACTGTAACAGTTGTGCAACACACAGAGCTCATAGATGAGTTCACTATATGAGACGACACTCCATTGTTCCAGTCGACTAGAAGTGTTATGCCAATGTTGGCAGGGGACAGATGGTGCACAGGCAATGTTGGCAGTCAACCGGTAATGGTGCAGCAGTAGCAATGGCACAGCTTCAGCGAGGCACTTGACAGTGCAGAGCATAGTTGTCAAGGCGTCGCCTAGGCAACGCCTAGGCTTCCAGGCATGATTCCAGGGCCTGGGCGCCTTATGAGTGTTGCCTGGGCGGTCGCCCAGGCTCTCTGGGCGTCGCCTAGGCGCCGCCTTGGACGCCTTGGGCACCCAGAATGCCTGGGCGGTCGCCTTGGGTCTTATATGTGTTTTTTTTTTCCCTTTGATCTCTGAATTTGCTTCAAAGAATTTATCAGGCTAGACAGGAACAACATTTATCAGACAGTACTTATTTAGGGGTGATTTTCAACTTCAAAATGCTAGGCTTTTTTCCAAATATAAAAATTACATAAATCTTATTATAGTAAAGCATTACTAAAAACCAAGAGCGCGTCAAAATAATCTTTTGTTTTGATGCCCAAAAAATAATTTACATTCAGACGACTTTTAACAGCATTCGCGTACTTCGAACAAGGTTTGACCAAAGTGTAACTCCTTCATTATAACTCGGATTCAAGCAATCTAGGATTTGTTGGAAAACTGATTATACTAGTTTTGCAATGAATTTGAGATTGCTTGAATCCGAAGTATATTAAAGGAGTTACGCTCCAGGTGATATGGCAGTTTAACAATAAATGTATCCAAGCATGTACGGCAGTGTGCGAACGTGCATCACAGTGTTAGACAACTTGTGGCAGCTTCAGGTGAAGTGTACACATACTTGGCATTGTCAGTGGTAGGATCACGTCGATGGGTCATCTTTGGAGCCATATTGAGCTGGCCAGATGGTAAATTTGGAAGGAGAGGTCTACATGGATGTTGTAGTACTTCAAGTCAGCTTCGCAACATTTCAAGAGGCACGTCATTCCAAACTCGAATGAAAGATTTACAATCATTTCCGTATTTCTACGCAAAATAAAAGCAAAATGACATGTGGGCCTCATATGGGTCCTACTTGTTGATGTGGCAACATGTATAACAGTGTCCGGAGGGTGCAGAGAGTTGATCGACGCCGTGTGAACGACCGGTGGTGGAATGCCAACGCAATTTAGTTGGAGATTTCATAGGTTCACAATGGGATGTTGACTTTGAAGCTAATTTTTGAAGGTAGTCAACGTCGCAAAGCAGCTTGTCTCACGTCGATCAACGTCGCAAAGCAACTTGCCTCACATCGATCCAATGTCCTATGAGAGATTTATGATCGTTCATGTAAAAGTGCGTGAAAATGATCAAAAATTCAGTTTGAAAATAGCTCTCAGTAGGTTTATATCTACAACGGTTTAAAATAAATAAATAAAATCGGAGGCCTTCAATGCAAATATCCAGAATTGATGAGCGCCGCTGGAATTTCAAGTTTCCGTTCAAGATTCTCCCGCGCTTCCTTCTATTGGCCTGGTGTACAGAGAAATTGTGCATGCGTATACACCGGAAAATATACCGCGGTTAAGGGGAAGATCGAATGGCAACCGAAAAATGCCACGCTTAGTGTCATTCGGATCGGACGGTCAAGACCAGGTGCACCGGAGGCAAGAGTCGGCCACGCAGAAGATTCATGCGCGACGTTTACCATCGGTTGTGTACGTGAGTTCTTCGTGGTGCCGTGCTACATGCACCCTCAATCCTAATTCCATGTTACGCAAGATAATGCGCACCTCAAACAGATACCATTTGATTGGTCGTCTAGACACCCGTTCCATCGACCTCTCGTTGATTAATCCAATGGCCACAGATCCACCAATCCTTCTAAACTCAATCGAACGGCTGTTAGTCAAAGCACCAGAAACAGCAAATCATATCTCAACCATGACTCTGACATGTCAGGTTGTGTCAAGCCGCACATCATCAAAGCGCGATTCCCGTGTTGCGCAAGTGTTCCGAATCACATTAGAAGATTCCATTTGTAATTATTCTGCTAGCACATCTTCATTTGACCATAACTTGGTCATCTGATGTCCAAATCAGACCATTCAACTAGCATTCTTTTTGTTTTTGAATGTTCTCTCTCGCCTTGAAGTTGTTGGTATGGTTTTAATGCATTACTCTCTTCACCAACCATCAATTAGTGTATTAAAGCATCATTAATATACATTAAAGACTCTTAATGGTAGTTGGCCATTAATGGAGGTTTGACAAAGCTTGCTTCGTAGAAGAGGAGAGAAGGGCATGAGTGCTCCAATTCTTGTATGCATCCACTGAAGATTCAAGTTCCTTTACTAGTGAGAGATTCCAATGGCTACCAGGGCATTGTTAGCCTTCTTAGAGACATCTAAGAATCTTCCCAAAGAAACAGGATTGTACTAAACAAGGATTGTAAGCCTTCCAACCTTAGTTTATTTCTATAATTCTTATACTCCTTTGATTGCTAGACTTAGGTGGTGATTGTGAATACCTAGCTAGCCAGTGCTTAAATTGTAGGGCATTGATATAAGCTCATTCATTGTATTTGTGAGCTCTCCGGGGTGCGGAGTAAGCTAGGGGTTCTAGCTCTTTAGTGGTAGGTGCCACATAAATTGAGGTTCGGTGCTCCTGACAGTTGTAGCTGTCGAATTGGGCATTGTAGCGCCTTATCGCTTGGTGCTGGGAAAACTGGGGTGTGGGTGTTCCCTATTAGTCGTAGCTAATTAAAAGATGAGTACTGAGTAAATACAAAGCATAGTAGTGCATTTCTCTCTGGATGTACGCAATCACACATTGTGGCTGTTGAACCACACATATCTCTTGTTGCGGTTGGATTATATTGTATGCATTGGAGTGTTATGGTGTACGTGTGCAGGATGGGTGTGCATTACTGGTAAACTCGGTCACTCTGTGGTAGTGAGGTAGATATGCATACGACTGTGTATGTGGCAGTTTGGTTGTGTTCAATATGAGAAATTTGCCAATTCTAGGCAGCAATCTTAAGGGAATTATTTAAGAAAAATTTAGACCATTGATTCACCCTCATCCCCCTTAGTGGCCATTGTAGTTCAACAAAATCCAATAAAAATAATTTAAAATGCAAATTCCCAAATGAAGTCAACTCCCAAATTCAAGAACAAAAACCGCATATCCGGTTGCAAAGGTGATTTTTAACTTTCAAATGCTAGGGTTTTTCTCCAATGTAAAAAACTTCATAAATCTTATCATAATAAAAATCACTAAAAACCAGAAGTAGTTATTAAGTTAAAAGCGCCTGTTTCTCATTCCCTTCATATGTACATTCAGAATTTTTCTCCAAAAAAAGTAGTGAGGAACTTAAAACCAAAAAAAAAAAGTTTAATTTATGCATGAACATTACAATATAGGCAATTTTTTTTTCCTATGGATAAACAACAAAGTAGAAGTGTATTATTAGGAAATAGGAAATGAAAATCATCAAGTTCAATATCTCTTTTCAATGAGTAAATTTTGGCCAACCAACAAGTAAAAGAAATAGAAAATCAAACTAAAGAGTAACTTAAAGCATCCATTTTCTCTAACCTCAAGAGTCACAAACATCGCATGCCCCATATGCAATGATCCAGTAACATTAGGAGGTGGCATTGAAACAACAAAAGGATCTCCTCCTCTGTCAAAGCTTGGTTTAAAATACCCTTGAGACTCCCACCTGGAATTCACACTAAAATCATATTAAAGATGCGGAATGTATTTCAGTAAAGTAATATTTGGAAGAGCAATCATTTATCAATTTCAGTTAAATCATCTATGAAAGAACTTTTAAATCTTTAGCTTCTTGTAAAAATTGCTCATTAGCTGGAAGCTGCAATCTGCTAATGAGGTGGCAGGCCAATTAGTTAAAAAAAGGTGTTAAGAGAATTACTTGAGTTAGAGTTCTATCCCTCCAGAGGATTAGGGAAAGGGTTTTCGTTTCCTATGTAATCTTTTGTGTTGTTTGTTATCCAATTTACTTCGTTATGGGATCCTGATTTCATCATTTTCATCCTCAATAAAATCTGTTCTGCTTTTTGTATTGAAGGAATGAAATGTAAATGATGGCAAAGAGGGTTTCAACACATCCAATTCATAGATCCCTCTTTGCTACAAGATCTCTATTCAGTCCAAACCCAAATTTAACAAACAAGAGTAATTGAAATTGAACAAATAATTCCACAACTTCAAATCCGTCAGTAAGAATGCTTCAAAAATTGGGATCCTTGATCCTTAGGATATGATGAACAATATCCCAGAAGATGAGCTTGATCCAACAGGGGGGAACAAAACCGATCTTGCCTGTAGGTCTCAAACAGGTATTTTAGCAAACCAAAATTATAAAATTATGAAAAAAACTCACTTATCTTGAGATTCAGCCGTTGGAAAGTCTTCAAACTTGGAGGGGAAGTACTCTAGGATGTGCTTGATAACATACCCAATTTTGAACGTGACCCAACCATGGATGAAGAAATTATGAATTTTTGAAAAACCACTATTATTTGAAAACGGGAATGAATAGAATAGGAGTTTCGGTTGAGTTTCACAACCAGTGAGACTCAACCAGAATTTTTTTAATAAAAAACTCTGGCCAACTCTCTCTACTGCCGCCAGCCCTTCTTCCTTTTATTTGTAGTTTGAAAAATTACATCAATTTGGAAAGACAATTAACTGAAAAATAGGAAACTAAACTCCCTTTATAAAGTAAGAAGTTTCTAACAAAATAATAGGAAAATTGATGCAGTCCAAGAAGGCAACCAACCCACATGGTCAACACTGTTCACGTGGTACTGTTCACATAAACAGTACCAACAGATTTTTTTGAAAGATTTTTTCACTCTTTTGTTATTTCTTTCCTAAAAGTTAGTTTCCTAATTTCATTGTTTAATTTGTTTCCTAATATTTATGATAGATTGATAGTAGGTTTCAATTACTTGGAGACCAAGTATTTACTTTCCTATTTTCAGATTTAGAAAGTTTTCTTTCCATTGTATTAAAACCTTCCTATGTTATAAGGAGATTTAATTTTTAGTAGTTTTCTCTCTTTCCTATTTTAATTGTAAGGATTCTCATTATAAATAAGAGGAGTAGAAGCTGGCGGTAGCTCTTAGAGCTTTTTCAGAAAAATTGAGAATCAATTAATTTCTGGTTGAGCCTCACCTAGTTGTGAGACTCAACCTCTTGTTCTTTTCTCTTTCCTTGCAATTTATGTTCTTCCTTGGATCTTGGTCTATTATACCTTGGCTGGCAACACTGTTCCTACAAGCTCCTTCAAGTTCTGTGGCTGAATTGAAATCAGATCACAAAAGCTCCAGAATACTGTCCAGAAGCAGGCGCTACCAAGTCCAGCCAACTTTGGGGCCTCATAGGCTATCCTATAAAAACTCGTGATGATCTAATTGAGCGAGAACTTATGGATGAACTTATGGAGCAATAGTTCTTCGCTTGCGTTCACAATATTAAAGATCATATCTGAATTGATAGACGAAGTAAAGGTAGTAATTTTGTTAGATCTATATCTAAGAGCGGGGTAAGAAGATTTAGAGAAGGAAAAACCTAACCCTGACTTACTTTGGATGCGGAGACGGTACTCAGATGCAGAGGTAGATTCTGAATACCTGAAGATAAAGACTCGGATATCATGAAGAGGATAATGATAAGAGCCCATTGTACTCAATATTCAGGACATCCTGGAGTATCAATATGTATCATGACCTGAAGAGATTGTACTGGTAAAGAGGAATGATAACAAATGTGGCTTCGTGGGTATTCCAGTGTTTGAATTATCAGCAAGTAAAGGCTGAAAGACAAAGACCAACACGGCTTACTACAACAACCATCAGAGCCAGTTTGGAAATGAAACTGCATTACAATGAACTATGTCACTGATTTGCCACTGACTCCTAGAATGGTTGACGCAGTTTGGGTGATTGTTGATCGCCTTAGGAAGATAACTCATTCCATTGCTATACGACCTCGGTATGCTTTGGAGCGGCTAACTAAGCTATATGTGGATTGAATTTACTACCAAGCTACCATGTAAATGTTACCTACAAAGCATGGTATGATAGAAATGTCAAATTCCTCTATTTTGGAATAAAGTTGGTGAATGAAGAATTTTAAGACCTGAATCTATTGTAGAAACCTGTCGAGTGCCAGACAAGATCAAAGAAAAAGGGTCAAGGCAGCTCAGGATTGTTAGAAAAGATGCCAATACCTTGAGTTCGCCATAAGTGACAAAGTGTTCTTGAAGGTATCACTTATGTATGGTTTGAAGCAGTTCAGCAAGAAGGGAAAGTGGTATCCTATATATGTGTTGAACCTTATAAATTTTGGAGAGATATAGAAAAGTTGCATATCAATTAGCATTACTGCTGTCCGTGTCTAGTGTGCATGACGTATTTCGCGTGTCTCTATTGAAGAAGTACATTGGAGATCCATATCAAAGGTATTGACCACTGATCCACTGGAGTAGATAGAAGATTTAACTATTGAAGTGCTACCAGCCTAGTTCACTAGTTGGAAGGTACAACATCTCAAAAACTGGGATAATTATTATATGAAGATAATCTGGCGAAGACAAGACGTGGAGAAGATTGCATAGAAAGAAGAAGATGCAATGCGGAAATAGAATTCCCACCTAAATTCAAATTTTGAAGACAATTTATTTTAAGGATGGGGGAGTTGTAAGATCCGTACGTTCAAATTTCGAGGACGAAATTTCTTTTAAGGGTGGTGGAGTTGTAAGACCCGCACGCCACGAACCCGGTCTAACCTTACATTTCGTGTCGTGACAAGTCTACATATCATGGTCGAACCAAGTGGACCAAGTGCGTGAAGAAACCCAAGACCCAATATGAAATTTAACTCAAAAACAGTCAAAATGAGGGTAGGGTCGCATGCCTAAACAGGTAGGGTCGATCCCACCTCAACAGAAGTCCAACCCATGACTTTTTGGTCGTGGGGTCACATGTTTTAAAACGTAGGGTCTCGACCCTACATCCGACCCTACGTCCGACCCTACGAAAACAGTACGAACCGGAAATTAGAAAACTTTCCTAATTCCAAGGGGATCTTTCCTAAACTCATTGGGACATATTATGGAGGATTTTCCTCTATAAATAGGACGTCCCTTAGCCTCTTTCACTCATTTACAACCCTAATTGAAAGTGAGAGAAAGAGAAAGAGAAGGAAGAGAAGGAAACTTGAAGAAGAAGACTAAGGAAGAGAAGAAAACTTCAGAGAAACCTCTGAATAAAGGTATGAACCTAATTCCTTACCTGAATAAGAGATCCTAGAATAGTTATGAAGAACATAGGATTAGGAGAAACCCAAATTATCCATCCATGGACAAGTTCCAAGAGATTCCATGGAGGAAATTGTTATGGACAATGAATAGTGTATAACTTGAAATTTTGAGCCATAGAACAATCTTAGAATGGACCATGAAAGTAAGCCAAATGATCAAAACATGAAAGAATGGACTTTAGAATGAAAGGTCGACTCAGAATACGTGAGGTCGCACGTAGGGTCAATGATATCCGACCCTACGAGATCACAGGATCGACCACATGCCCTCAGGAAGTCCCAGGGAGGGTGTGGTCGCACGTAGGGTCGAATGGTATCCGACCCCAAGTCCGACCCTACACCCAAGGGTCGCAGAATTGGTATCCGACCCCACGTCCGACCCTACACCCTAGGGTCGCAAAAATTGCTACCCTAGGTGCGACCCTACCCCTGTGGTCGCAGAGACTGCTACCCTAGGTGCGACCCTACCCTACCCCTATGGTCGCAGAAACTACTACCCTAGGTGCGACCCTACCCTGCGACCCTACCCCTGTGGTCGCAGAAACTGCTACCCTAGGTGCTACTTTTTACCCGCGACCCTCGACTCTTGTTATCCTAAACATATGGGGATTAATTCCAATTAAAATCTATCGACTTGTTAGTCTTTCTAGTGATTTAAAAGTGATTCATAAAGCTTGAACGAGGATCTACGCTCAATCAAAGGTGAGGGAACAAAACCTAAACTAATTGGCTAATAATAAACTGTTTTTGTTTATTGAGTCTAATACCATGAATGAATCCATGTTTGTATGATTGTAATGTGCATATCACATGTCATCCACTATTCCTGTTATTACTGTTCATGCATATTTAATTTTCGTTTATTTATAATATGATGTTGATGACGATGCTAGGAATAGGCATGTGAATGTTTGTGTGTGGTTAGTGTACTTGATGCGAGTGGGGCATCAGGGGGAGGACGTGATATTGTGGTTCAACCTGGCCACCAGACTCTAGCTCTATCTCTACTCAAGTCTTGTCTACTAACATCGTCGTATCGCCATTACTTTAGCACAATTATTACGTCGTAGGGCATCAGGGGAGGTGGTCTCGGACCGTGTAGTCTCTGACTCTACCGAGGGGGCCTTAGCTCTATCTCTATGGACGTATTGAGGGATGCTGGGGTGAGGCCTTGGATACACTGTTTGCCATTAGGATTGGTTAGTTGCGAGCCCAGTTTGCAAGCCCTCGCCAGCAGGGGCTTACATGTTGGTATGGGTAGAGCATCAGGGGAAGTGTGATGCGGTGCGATCCTAAGCACTTTAGCTCTATCTCTATTCCATGGTAGGTGCATGTGGGGGCAGCAATGGTGTTTGATCCATTGGGCGGTTCCACACATTCGTGTATAGAGGTGCGGTGGCCACCTATCCTTTCTATTGCACATTGCAAACTTATGAACCAAACCAAATATATGAATGCATGCATGCATATGTTTGTTGCATTGTTTTGTTTACTCACTGAGCTCAAGTTGGAGAGCTGACCTTCGCGCGCACAATTCTTTTTAGTTTCTGATGTTGCAGGTATTACGATTGAAGATTATGTCAACACGCCAACATATAAACGGGTGGCGGCTATGATGAGCAAGTTATGGAGGACTATTGTGATTCGTTAAGCGAGCGTTTCAACTGTGGATACGCTTAGTGTTTAACTTTCGTATTTGGATATTTGTAATATGTATTAAATTATGTTTTGGTTACTTGGAGATAAATGAAATATTAATTATTTATCATGACTAGACCTCAGTTCATTATCTGTAAGACTTCCGCTATTTACTTTATTATCTCTGATTAATGTGGAATGTGTTTTGGTTTAACATGGTGGGGATAGCCTATTCGAGATCCTGGTTGAACCGTTAGTTTATTGACGGTTCATCACACCATTCTGGTTGGTGCAGAATTGAGCGAGAACTTATAGATGATCTTATGAGGCAAAGGGGTTAAGACATCTCAAATTAACAAGCCCTCTTTGCTATAGGATCTTAATTCAATCCAACACAAAAATCTGCAGAGAAAAGTAATAGAAAAAATTTCTTATCTGGAAATCCGACCGTCAGAAATTGATGAAACTTGGGTTGAATGGTCTTTATAATAGTTATGAACACCCCTCCAAAGTTGAAGACGATCGGAACAAAACTGAAGAAGATATGAGGCCCCAAAGCTGGCTGGACCTGGTAGCGCCTGGTTTTGGACAGTGTTCTGGAGCTTTTGTGATCTGGTTTCAATTCAGCCACAGAACTTGAAGGAGCTTGTAGGAACAGTGTTGCCAGCCAAGGTATAATAGACCTAGATCCAAGGAAGAACAGAAATTGCAAGGAAAAAGAAAAGAACAAAAGGTTGAGTCTCACAACCAGGTGAGGCTCAACCAGAAATTAATTGATTCTCAATTTTTCTGAAAAAGCTCTAAGAGCTACCGCCAGCTTCTACTCCTCTTATTTATAATGAGAATCCTTACAATTAAAATAGGAAAGAGAGAAAACTACTAAAAATTAAACCTCCTTATAACATAGGAAGGTTTTAATACAATGGAAAGAAAACTTTCTAAATCTGAAAATAGGAAAGTAAATACTTGGTCTCCAAGTAATTGAAACCTACTATCAATCTATCCTAAATATTAGGAAACAAATTAAACAATGAAATTAGGAAACTAACTTTTAGGAAAAGAAATAACAAAAGAGTGAAAAAATCTTTCAAAAAAATCTGTTGGTACTGTTCACGTGAACAGTACCACGTGAACAGTGTTGACCATGTGGGCTGGTTGCCTTCTTGGACTGCATCAAAAATTCCTAAAACTAGAAAATAGG
>JAMYWD010002160.1:0-12543 GCA_028583415.1 Protea cynaroides
TACATCCATTCCATGGTCTGAAACCATGTATAATCCATCTAAATAGTTTTCATGCATCCACCTATGGTTTTCCATGAAAACCTAACCATGGATGGATGGTTTGGGTTTCTCCAAGATCACTCTCTCTCCAATAACTATCCTAAGGTCTATAGAAACTCATGGAATTAGTATCCATACCTGAGAAGATTAATCTTTCTCTGCAACTCTTCTCCTTTTTGCTAGGTTCTCTTCCTTGCCTCTCTTCTTCCTCTTTTCCTTCTCCTCTCTTTCTCTCAATTCAATTAGGGTTGTAAAAGGAGTGAAAGTGGCTTAGGGACGTCCTTTAAATAGACTAGGAACATCCTAAATAAGTCCCATTAAGATTTGGAAAGAATCCCAATCGAAAAATATAGAAATTTCCTAATTTCTATATTCGGCAGGAATCGAGGGTCGATGGGAGGTCGATGATCCCGTCGACCCTAGGGTCTTAAGCTGTCCGACCCTCCCTCCAAAACTGAGGGTCTGACTTTCTATTTTGGGTCTGCCATCTCAAGTAGTACTAGGCTTGCTTCTAAGTCTCGGCCCTCAATACATACAGTACATGGTCCATAATATTCGATCAAAGCCACTTCGACTTCTAGTGGAGAGAGAACTATCAAGCTTGGGTTCAAATGCTTGATTGGTAACTCCATTCGCTTCCCTAAAAAAATAGAAACAAAGGAGTGCGTGGCCCCAGAGTCATATAATACTCTGGCGGGTATACCAGCTACATTTACAATTTCTGGAATTTATTGCCCCCTTAGTTATATATGCTCATACAAAATGAAAGAATAAGCCAAATAGTAAGGGATAGAGTCGTACCAGTTACCACATAAGGTGATGCGGCTGCCTCTTCAGTGGTGACCGCATACACTTTTCCTTGCTGGGGAGGTTGCTTCTTAGGTAGAGTGCAGTTCCTTGCGACATGTCCCAGCTGCTGACAGTTATAACATTTGATATTTGGGTTGTGTCCAGCGAACTGTGGCACAGGTGGTGCCGGGTTGTTTCTCACAGGTACTGTAGCGGTCTGTGCCCTGTATGGGCGGAAGGGTCTGTTGTTACCGCCACCCGAACTCTCACTAGCAGGTCTCTTCACTCCCCTGTTCTGAGCGAAGAAGCTGTCCCTCTGACTGGACTCTATCACCCTCGCAACCTGCACAGCCTCGTTGTAGATCTTCTTGTCCAAGCCCAAGATATGCTCTCTGATGCTTCCACGTAGTCCCATAGTGAACCTACGTGTCTTGGTCTCTTCCTCTTGCATGCTAGCTGGTGCGAAGAAGAATAGCTCTGCGTACCTCTGTGGATAAGCATCTACGGTCGACTGAGACTGCTGCAGATTGAGAAACTCTTTCTCCATTTGATCTTTGAAACTCTTTGGAAAATACTTGTAGAAGAAAGCAGCTTTAAACACTTCCCAATCAACCAGTGTATACTTGGTTTCCAGATATGCCCGTGTAGAATTCCACCAAGCATTTGCGTCTTCTTTCAGCATATGAGTGGCAAATAATACTTTTTCCTCCTCAGTACAAGTCATCAATCAGAAGTTATTTTCCATCTCTGCAACCCACTGTGCTGGCCACAATGGTTTCCCTGTCCTACCCGTGAACGATGAAGGTTTCAACTTCAAGAATCTATCCACTGACCTGCTCAGATCATGCTGTCCCTGCGTGTCTGCTCCGTACCATGGTGGTGGGTACGGATAAGCTCCCGGGTAAGCAGAAGGCGACGGAAACTGATGCGGTGGTGGTACGTTCTGAGCTTGGCCCCTCGGCCTTGGGCTACTCTGCATCGGTTGGGTAGTATTATTTCCTCCAGACTCGGGCGTATTTCCAGCGGGAACAGAACCTGTTGGCCTGAGCATCTTCAGTACCTCGCTCAGGAATTCCTTCTGTTGAGCTTGCATCTGATAGACCAGGTTGGTAACAATGGTCTCAGAATCCCTGTGAGGTGGGCCAGGAAAATTTGTCGGTACTTCTGGAACATGTTCCTGCTCCACTTCAGGACTTGGTTCTCTAACCTGGTCAAGCACTTCTATGCGAACTTGGAACTTGAAGGGGATGTCGAAGATATGAACCAGTGTAGGGATCTACGCATCACCAGCTACGTCCAGGGTGTACATATTTCATTTAACACCCATCAGTTGGCTGATCTTCTTGGGATTCCCAACGATGGAGATTTGGTATACTGCACCCCCAAGGTGAAAGGTTATTTGACTAATGATTTGCGCCGAGAGATAGCACATCAGATCTTAAACCCTGGAGCCCCTATGAAGGGGGCTAGCCTGAGGCCTATACCTCGGGTATGTAGTCGCATTATTCAGCACAACATAGTACCACAGAGCGGCCACTACAGTGGGTTGTCCCAGCACACCCAGTACGTCACTTATTGCGTCTGCACAGGGGAGCGGATCTCACTTCCCTATCTCATCATCCGAGCTATGCATCGCGCGGCCGTGGCCGATCGGGCCAGCAACCTTCCATATGGCCGTCTCGTCACTTTCCTTCTTCGCCGTCTGGGCGTGAGCGTGAGAGGTGAGGTAGCCGTTGAGGACACCATGACCTCCGACATCGACTGGGATGCTATTCAGAGGATGCAGATGGTCGATCTGCCGGTTAGTGACGACGATTTGGAGGCTCGCCCTCGTCCACTTGGGAGAGTAGCAGCGGCAGCAGCAGCAGCAGCCGCGCCCAATGCGGCCTATGCGACAAAGATAGGTGATGACGACGATGACGATATGGCTGGGGAAGCACCAGTGCCTGCCCCACACCCTCCACCTGCACCACCACCATCTGTGCCTACAGTTGGACCATCTCAGTCTCCTCCCGACTCAGTGATGGGTATGTTTATGGAGCTCAGGGACGCTCAGCGAGAGATGAGCCGTGACTTAGCACAGTTGACTCGCAGCCTCCGAGTCACACATGATCAGGTGCACTGGCTCAGGGTCGCTTACGAGCGAGACTATGATATAGTGGAACCCATACCTCCTAGGCCCCCTACCCCATGATTTTTCTTTCACTTACTCATTACTGTTTTACATATAACGGGGTAACTGTCCGGTTTGTGGATCGTACCTTGTAGCACAATCTCATTTGATACTCATTTTTTTGTTTAATGAAAATTTATGTTTCACCTAACTAGTGTATGTGCACATGTTAAGTTTCATATTTAGAATAGTACATTATTCTCTTTCTTAGTCCGTCTCAGGTATCAAACAATGCTTAAGGTGCGTTTGTATTAAGATTTTTAATTTTCTCCTAACTCAGTTCATCGACTCAGTTAAGTGCGACATGGTTTGTTGGAACAGAGCCCGAGAGCTCTGATACCAAGTTGTCACACCCCAATTCTGATCCAACCAGAATGGTGTGAGTGAACCGTCATTGAACCAACGGTTCACACCAGGATCTCGAATAGGCCGTGTCCACTCATACAAACCATTACACATAACCACAATCAGAATATAAATATACAGTGGAAGACTTTAAATAGAATGAACTGAGTATCTATTGATAATTTAAATAAATATCCAATTATCCAAATTCAAACACATAAAATAATATATGTACATCCATTTAATCAAACCGAAAATAACTGAAAGAAAGAAATAAAATCCAATCAAAGGTACACGCAGAAAGGGCACTCGCATGAAGCGTCATGCTCGACTTCTCCTGCTTGCACATCCAGAGCAGCTACACCTCCATACGCCGGAGCGTTCATGTAGTCATCCACCGTGTAACCTGCATCAGCATCTAAAAACAATGTATATACAAAGGGTGAGCTCACAACACAGCTCAGTAAGACAATCAGACAGTTTCACAATATTATGCATGAGTAACAATCAATTTTATGCTATGGTCTGGTTTTAAGTTTGCAATGTGCTATAGAAAGGTTTGGTGGCCCCCGCACCTCTATACACGAGTGTGTGGCACCTCATGGATCACACCCCCATTGGCCCACATGCACCCACCATGGAATAGAGATAGAGCTAAGATACCCACGTACCTCCCCTGATACTCTACCCATACCAGTACCTAAGCCCCTACTGGCCAGGGCTCGCAAACTGGGCTTGCAACTAACCAATCCTATATGTCATCAATGTATGCTCTATCCCAGCACAGCCGTCTACGGCATAGAGATAGAGCTAAGGCATTCCCATACCTCCCCTGATGCCCTATCCGCAACTAACCCACTAGGATAGATACATAACGCAGGTAGACCCTATCCCAACATAACTCCCTACGGCATAGAGATAGAGCTAAACCATCGTGGACAAGCCAGCGTCGACTCCGAATCCACAGTACCAGATAGCAATGGCCGGGACAACATCAATATCGGAGACCACCGTACCACGACCTTCCCTTGATGCCCCACTCGTACCGAGCATGTTACGACAGAATACTCCAAAAGGTGCTAATGTGAAGAGCGATCCCAGGCCCATGCCCCACTCCACACACTAACGAAAACAATCACATGCCTAACAATCACATCCTATCAATGCATGAAAAGTAATAATAACTAAAAGTAAAGGATGGCATGTGAATATGCACAAACAACACATCTCATATAATAAGGTGATTAACAACAATTTACTATCCATTAATTATTAGGTTTGGGTCAGATTCCCTTACCTGACGCTCGTTCGATCACTTGCTCCACGTCGCAAGATCCAAACGATAAGTCACAAAGTCCTACAATATTATTAGGGTTTCATTAAAATAACATTCTTAGAGTTTCATGTTGGTCGAAAACCAACATAGATTACAAATTACCCTCATAGAGCTGACCGGTGGCATGTACCAGTCGCAGCTCTGTGGGAAAGACTGGGGACTGGTATGGTCAGCCGGTCTCCACAGACAACCTCCCAAGAGATGGCGGTCGCAACATACCGGTCGCACTATGTGCAACCGGTATAGTCGACCGGTATGTCTCCAGAAGACCATACATGGGTTTTTCGACTGCCGACGATCATCCTCCTTGGATTTTCAGGGTTTCTCCTATCCATTCTAAGTCTAGGCTTTGAGTTAGAGTTATCCCCAACTCATTCAAGTCTCGTTTCGATGAATATCATCTCGGAACTCGAATCTAAGGTTTGACGGCAACTTAGGGTTTATTGGCCAATTTAGGGTTTTAGATCAATACCTACTTTGCATGGTATTGATCTACCCACACAACTAACATAGGGTAAGAAGATGGATTCAAACACTTACCGTTGACTGGCGTAGTGAGAGCGTCGTCGAACGGTAATGGCGGCTCCTTTTTCTTCCTAGCTCCTTCTCCTTTCCAATCTCTTTCTCTTCTCTAGGGTTTGTGAGAGACAATGGAAAGGATTTGAGGAGGATTAAGGGTGTATTTATAGGCTAAAAATAAGGTTTAGTAACCCTACTAGGATTAGGAAACTTTTAGGATTCGAAATCAGGAAAGCGGGACCCGTAGAGACCAATTTCCAGATTCCCGCTCATAGCTGCGCAGGCCATACTGGTCAACCGGTACCAAGACCGATATACCTAAAATCAGATATAATTGGTCGACTTCGGTCCGATTTTGTACCTGTTTGTTATCCGCTTGCCCTGTCTGGCCCGGTGATGATCGGAAGACCTGTCATGACACAAAACCAAAGTTTAGACCGGGTTTTCAGAGTACGGGTCTTACATTGGTAGTCCATATAGATTGACTGGAGTGGACTGATTGTTCATCCTTTTGATTTACTCCAGTTTGATTATCATTATTTGACATCTGCTCAGATGGATTCTCCTTTACTCGTTCTCGACCCAGATAGTGGTGGGGTCGAGTTACAACCTCTTCTTAATGATCAGCAGGTGATGGATCAGTGTGTTAGTTCTCATTCTGAGTCTCCAAGTCACCCAGGTGTATAGCTTTATCTTCTTTTATAGTTACTCTTATTTTGGCATATGGCCATTATTCTCTTATCTCTGTTGGATTTGATATGAGATCTTTTCCTTTACCTCTATAGGGATTTAGGCATTACTAGCCATTTTTTTCTTCCTCTGTCATACATCGAGTTTTACATCTTGTGAGTATCCACTCGGTATTCTAATTTTCTACTTTACAAATGCTCCCTTCTTACTACTATACTATATTCTTTGTATACTCAGGCAACTGTCCAACTTATAGACCATTACCATATGTTATTTGTTTAACAGGATACGTTTAGATTTTTTTTTATGTCTGTATACACATATGGTTCCATCTTTTATATGTACATTATTGCCTTACTTAAGTTTTGTCTCAACCAACACAGGTGCCTATGATGTGTTTGTATTAAAGTTTTTAAATTTATCCTAACTCAATTCATAGACACAATTGTGAATGTTTTCGGGTTTGATTGGCAAAGCCTTCGTGCTCTAATACCAAGCTGTCACACCTCAACTCTGGACTAACCAATGGTGTGATGAACTGTCATGAAAACCATCGGTTCAAACAAGGATTTCATATAGGCTATGCCAACCTTGTTAAATCAAAACATATTCCACAGTAATAATCAGAGATATTTGAGTAAATAGCGAAAGTCTTATTAATAATGAACTGAGGGCTACATGATAAATAATTAAATGATCCAGTTATCTCTAATTAACAAAACATAATTAATATATATTACAAGTATCAAAATATGAAAGTTAAACATTAAGCGTAACCACGGTGGAAACACTCGCTTGACGAGTCTTGCTCGTCCTCTGCAGCTTGCACATCCATATTTGCTACATGTCCATACGTTGGCGTGTCCATATAGTCTTCAATAGTAATACCTGCAACATCAGAAACTAAAATGAATTACGTGCACGATGGTCAGCTCTCCAACTTGAGCTCTGTGAGTGAACAAAATAATGCAACAAATATATACATGCATTCAATTCATATCTTTGGTCGGATTTTTAAGTTTGCAATGTGCTATAGAATGGTTTAGAGGCCCCTCTACCTCTATACACGAGTGTGTGAATCCTCCTAATGGATCAAACACCATTGCCATCCCACATGCGCCCACCAAGGAATAGAGATAGAGCCAAAGTGTCCGGATCACACACAGCCAACACTTCCCCTGATGTCCTACCCATACCAACACTTAAGCCCCTGCTGGCGAGGGCTTGCAAACTGGCCTTGCAACTAACCAATCTTAATGTCATCTAGTGTATCCAAGGCCTCACCCCAGCATCCCTCAATACGTCCATAGAGATAGAGCTAGGGGCCCCTGCCAGAGTCGAAGACTACACTGTCCGAAACTACCTCCCCTGATGCCCTATGACGGAATAGTTCTACTAAGGTAATGGCGATACGACGATGTCAGTAAACAAGACTTGAGTAGAGATAGAGCTAGAGTCTAGTACCAAGGTGAACCACAATGTCACGTCTTCCCCTGATGCTCCACTTGTATCCAACACACTAACCACATACACACAATCACATGCCTATTCCTAGCATCATCATCATCATCATATTATAAATAGATAGAAATAATTGTGTATGAGCAGTAATAACAGGAATATTTGATGACATGTGAGATGCACATTACAAGCAAGAAAGCATAGAATCAATCATGGCATCGGACTCTATAAAATAAATAGCTTGTTATTAGCCAATTAGTTTTGGTTCTATTCCCTCACCTGTTAAAAATATTCAATCTTCTCCAAGCTTCTTAACTTAGTCTTGAACCTCTCGAAAACCTAAGAAATTTGTAAGTTATAAGTTACGGTTCAAGTTCATCAATTTACAGTTGTCAATGGTCCATACTATCATAAAACAGACCTCCAGAAGCTGAGTGGTCGTAGGTGTGACTGCACTTGTGGTCTCAATTTCGACGACCATAGGGTGTGGGGTAAATATGTGTGGTCGCATGTCATGCGACCACACACATGTGACCACACCCTCCCTGGAAACTTCACTAGGGCGTGTGGTCGACACATGTGCCTCATGGGGTCGATCAAACTGTGACCTCATGAGTGTTGGTCGAATTTTCCACTCTCAATGCATTACCTTTATGTTTTGATTCCTTAGCTTATCATTATGATCTTTCCTACGATTGTTCTATGGTTTAAAATTTATACTTTTACATAATCCTTCACCCTAATAGATTTCCTCCATGGATCTCTGAGAGTTTTGTCCAAGGTCATAGAATTGAGATCTTACTTTGAATCAATCTCTCCTCCATAATCTATTTTAGGCATTCAATTAATTATAGGGAATGATTCCATACCTTAAACTTGCTGGAGAATCAAAGCTTTCTCTGTAATTCCTTCTCCTAGTCTTCCTCTTCAATTCTCCTTCTCTTTCTGCTCCTCTCTTTCTCTCTCTTTCAGTTTGGGTTTTAAAAGAGTGAAAGAGATTAAGGGACGTTCTTTATATAGAGGAAAACATCCATATAAAGTCTCATTTTGATAAGGAAAGAACCCCCCTCAGATTAGGAAGGAAGGTTTCCTAATTACGGAGTTGGTTATACCATCGTGTGGTCGCATGTGGGGTCGCAGTATCTATCGACCACACATCCCAAAACTACCACCATGCATCTCAAATTCGAGTGGTCTCAATATTCTGAGGTGTGGTCGACCACACCTGTTTATGTATGCGACCACACGTCTCAATTAGATGATTTTTGCTTCGAATTATATACCTAGCCTTGTGATTTCTTCACGCACTTGTTCTGCTTGGTCCGATAATGATAGGAAGACCTAATACAAGGTGGTAAGACTGGATTAGTAAGGTACGGATTTTACAATCATCACATTTGCTTGTAGAATCATACGAATCGTCTTCAAGTTCTTCATCTTCAATCATATAACCAGCTAAATAATCTGCACAAGAATTTAAAAAATAAGTGTACATAAAAAGGGGTGAGCAAAACCATGTGCTCAGTGAGAAATTAGCACATTCAAACACACAATGCATGATAAATTATTAAGGTCCAAATGGTCTGTGAATAAGCATGCACAGGTCACGTCACACCTAAATCTTGGTAATGAACATGCAAGCACTGGATGAGGAGAATGAAACGAGCTTGGCTCCTAAGCTCATGTGAAACATTACCCAAAGTGTCACACCCCAATTCTGGACTAACCAGTAGTGTGATGAACCATCATAAAACCAACAGTTCAACCAAGATCTCATATTGGTCGTACCCACCATATTAAGCCAAACACATTCCATAGTAATAAATAAAATAACAAAAGTTTTTATAAATAATGAACTGAGGTCTAACAGTGATAAAATAAATATTTAATCTAGTTATCCCCAAATAACTCAAGACATAGCGTAATTTAATCCATTACGTAATCCAATATTCAATCATAGCTAAACTAATCAAAAACACATTGGTTGCATTTGCATGACGGATCATGCACTTCCTCCACAGCTTCTACATTCATAGTCACCATGCGTCCATATGACGATGCATTCACATAGTCTTCTACAGTAGAACCTGCATCATCAACTAAAAATATTTGATGTCGAAAGGGTGAGTATACATTACGGCTCAGTGAGGAAACAAAACAATGCATAAACATATGCATGCATTTAATTCAATATCTTTGGTCTGGTTTTAATTTTGTAATTATACTATAAAAAGGATTGGTGGCCATCGCACCTCTATACACGAGTGTATGAATTTACCCAATGGATCAAATACCATTGTCATCCCACATGTACCCATCATGGAATAGAGATAGAGCTAAGTGTCTGAATCACACACTGCCCACACTTCTCCTGATGCCCTACCCATACCAACACGTAAGCCCTTGCTAGCGAGAGCTTGCAAACTAGGCTCGCAACTAACCAATCCTGATGCCATCCAAATATATCCAAAGCCTTAGCCCAGCATTCCTCAAAACATCCATAGAGATAAAGCTAAGGCCCCCCAATAGAGTCAAATACCACATGGTCCGAGACCACCTCTCCTGATGCCCTATGACGTAATAGTTCTGCTAAGTTAATGGCGATACGATGATGTCAATGTGAAGCATGGTTTAGGGATCAAACACCCTTCCCCATACAGCACACCAGCCACACTCACAAATGCATGCCTATTCCTACCATCATCTACAGTAAGATATATAACAATAAAATAAAAAAGCATGAATAGGAATAGTAGTAATATTGGATGACATGTGAGATGCACATTACAAGCAAACAAGCATATAATCATTTATGGCATTGGACTTAATAAAATAGAGGTAGCTTGTTATTAACCAATTAGTTTAGGTCTTGTTCCCTCGCCTATTAGCGATACTTGATCTCCTTCCAATCCTTGGAAATCTCTTTGAGTCAATTTTGCAACATAGGAATTATATGAATTTAAGTTAAGGTTCATGTGTAATATGTTACAGTAGCCGAAAGTTAGAACAGACCACCGATAGGTGACTAATTGATCCTGTAGTGCATGTCTTTGTCGACCATATCACGTACGGTTGACCCCTATGGTTGCACTATATGTGACCATACCTTTGACAACACGTTTCTTGTATTCTTCCAGAATGGTTGTGGTCGACTCTATGATCACCCTATGGTCGACCATAAGAGTTTGGTTTGATTTTTAGTCCTCCTATGAGTTCCTCCTCTTGGCTCATCAACGGAGTTCTCTCTAATGATCATTCTTTGGCCATAATTCTTCGTTTTTATTAGACTAAGTACCCTAACCCATTCTCCATGATCCCCTTTGAGATTTGCTTAGAAAATCCCATAGTTGAATCCTCACATTGAGATTGTATCACAATTTGCATTAGAAACTCATACTCTAGGTATTCTATGGCTACAGAGACAAGGTTCATACCCTACTTGTTGCAGAGAGTCTGCAGAACTCCTTCTCTTAGCCTTCTTCTCTAAATCTCCTTCTCCTTCTCTTCCTCTTCCTTTCACCCTTGAGTTTTAGGGTTTGATAATGTTCCAAAAGAGTAAAAAAAAGGTTAAGGGATGTCCTTTTCATAGAGAGAAACTCTCCATATAGAGCTCTCCAACAATAGGAAAGAGATCCCCTTTGATTTGGAATGTTTCCTAATTTCGGAGTCCAATTTAGGTGTGTGTTGTTGGACGTACGATTGCAAAATCCATCGACCACACATTTCAGAAGTATCGACCACATGTCCCACTTTGAGTGGTCTAAATCATTAATTGTATGGTCGACCATACCTACTCAGGTAGTTGACCATACAATTTTAAGTGTTTTTGAGTCAATTATCTTATCTGGTCTCGTGATTTTCTTTACACAGTTGGTCCACTCAATCCAGCTATGATGGGAAGACCTAGCACGACAAGATTAGACCGGGTTAGTAGAGTGTGGGTCTTATACAAAGAATGAATAATACAATCCAAGTATACCAACCTGGAATTGTACCAGCATTCCCCCATCATAGGCTTCCTCCTGACATCTTATTTTAAGCCTCAACCACTTCATTGGGTGCTCACTACCTAATCCCTGATTATTAAGTACATAGAACAGACTCATCCATAGTTCTCACCTGAGATACTAGAGGCTAGCTCCCAACCCTTTCTGTTTCCCTACTTCAGCTACGAAAGGGGCATACCCAAAGTTGGTCCACAAATAAGCCTATGCCAATACCTAAACCCCTATTGGCAAGGGTTGCCTATTATGAGATCTTGAAACCTAGACCCAGAAATGTTATTAATGTAGGTACCCATATACTAGCTTAATGAACCAAGATAAATTGTCTCATTCCAACTATCCAGATCCACTAAGACACAAGGGAATGGCAAACAATCATGTTATCAAACATCCACATGTTATCAAATAATTCCTTAATCAACCAATCCAATATAGAGTTATAATATACAAATACATGAACAAATATCACAGGTATTGGATGGCATGTTATCATACAGTAATCCAAACAAGTAGCACACACATATGTACAGAATCAAGAAAATAAAACATGTACTAATCCCTCACCTGAATCTAGTGAGCTAAGCTTTATTCTATAGCAGACAGAGTCATTTTCCTTGTTTTCTTATGTCAGTTTACTTATTTATGATTGTTTATTCTCGCTTTCATTAGATCTAAGGTATTCTCATTAGTCTTTGGAAAATGTCCTAGGGTCACTTGGTAAAGTCTCAAAGTCATTGGTTGAAAATACAACTAAAATAGGCTTTCTGTAATGTTATGGTCGATCGAGGTGATCGATCAACTTTGGTGTCGATCGAGGTGATCGATCAACTTTGGTGGTCGTGTCACACCCCAATTCTGATCTATTCAGAATGATGTGACGAACCGCTAAATAACCAACGGTTCAACCAGGATCTCTAATAGGCTATCCCCGCGTTATCTAAACTTACACACATCCATAATCATATTCAGAGTAAATACACAATAGCGGAAGTCTTATAATAAAATGAACAGAGAAACTAAGATGATATTAGTAATTTAATAGCAAATTATTCTGTATTAACCGAGACATAAGTAAATATCAATACAAGTCTTTAATAAATCCAAATAAAGAAACCTATAAAATATCTAATCAAATACACACGAGTTGCACTCGCAAGAGAAGTTGTGCATATCATCTTCAGCTCCAA
>JAMYWD010002161.1:0-12535 GCA_028583415.1 Protea cynaroides
TTTACTTTAGCAGACTTGGTACGACTAGTGTCACACCCCAATTCTAATCCAACCAAAACGGTGTGAGTGAACCGTCATTGAACCAACGGTTCACACCAGGATCTCGAATAGGCCGTCCACCCATACAAACCATTACACATAACCACAATCAGAATATAATAGTACAGCGGAAGACTTTAAATAGAATGAACTGAGTATCAATTGATAATTTAAATAAATATCCCATTATCCAAATTCAAACACATAAAATAAATATCTTTTACAACCCTTTAATATCAAACGAAAATAACTGAAATGACTAAATAAAAATCCATCACAAGTACACACAGAAAGGGCACTCGCATGAAGCATCATGCTCGTCCTCCCCTGCTTGTACATCTAGAGCAGCCACACCACCGTACGCCGGAACGTTCACATAGTCGTCCACAGTGTAACCTGCATCAACATCTAAAAACATGTATATATACAAGGGGTGAGCTCACAACACAGCTCAGTAAGACAATAAGACAGTTTCACAAGATTATGCATGAGTAACAATCAATTTTATGCGGTGGTCTGGTTTTAAGTTTGCAATGTGCTATAGAAAGGTTCGATGGCCCCCACACCTCTATACACGAGTGTGTGGCACCTCATGGATCACACCCCCATTGGCCCACATGCACCCATCATGGAATAGAGATAGAGCTAAGATACCCACGTACCTCCCCTGATACTTTACCCGTACCAGTACCTAAGCCCCTACTGGCCAGGGCTCGCAAACTGGGCTCGCAACTAACCAATCCTATATGTCATCAATGTATGCTCTATCCCAGCACAGCCGTCTACGGCATTGAGATAGAGCTAAGGCATTCCCACACCTCCCCTGATGCCCTATCCGCAACTAACCCACTAGGATAGAGACAATATGCAGGTACACCTTATCCCAACATAACTCCCTACGGCATAGAGATAGAGCTAAAGCATCGTGGACAAGCCAGCGTCGACTCGGAATCCACAGTACCACATAACAATGGCCGGGACAACATCAATATCGGAGACCACCGTACCACGACCTTCCCCTGATACCCCACCCGTACCAAGCATGTTAAGACAGAATACTACAAAAGGTGCTAATGTGAAGAGCGATCCCAGGCCCATGCCCCACTCCACACACTAACGAAAACAATCACATGCCTAACAATCACATCCTATCAATGCATGAATAGTAATAATAACTGAAAGTAAAGGATGGCATGTGAATATGCACAAACAACACATCTCATATAATCAGGTGATTAACAACAATTTACTGTCCATTAATTATTAGGTTTGGGTCAGATTCCCTTACCTGACGCTCGTTCGATAACTTGCTCCACGTCGCAAGGTCCAAACGATATGTCACAAAGTCCTACAAGATTATTTGGGTTTCATTAGAATAACATTCTTAGAGTCTCATGTTGATCGGAAACCAACAGGGTTACAAAATACCCTCACAGAGCTGACCGGTGGCATATACCGGTCGCAGCTCTGTGGGAAAGACTGGCGACCGGTATGGCAGCCGGTCCCCACTGATAACCTCCCGAGAGGTAGCGGTCGCAACATACCGGTCGCACTATGTGCAACCGGTATAGTTGACCGGTCTGTCTACGGAAGACCATACATGGGTTTTTCGACTGTCGTCGATCATCCTCTATGGATTTTCAGGGTTTCTCCTATCCATTCTAAGTCTAGGCTTTGAGTTAGAGTTATCCCCAACTCATTCAAGTCTCGTTTTGATGAATATCATCTCGAAACTCGAATCTAGGGTTTGACGGCAATTTAGGATTTATTGGCCAAATTAGGGTTTTAGATCAATACCTACTTTGCGTGGTATTGATCCACCCACACAACTAACACAGAATAAGAAGATGGTTTCAAGCACTTACCGTTGACGGCATAGCGTGAGCTTCGTCGAACGGTAATGGCGGCTCCTTCTTCTTCCTCCTAGCTCCTTCTCCTTTTCCACCTCTTTCTCTTCTCTAGGGTTTGCGAGAGACAATGGAAAGGATTTGAGGAGGCTTAAGGGTGTATTTATAGGCTAGAAATAGGGTTTAGTAACCCTACTAGGATTAGGAAACTTCTAGGATTCGAAATCAGGAAAGCAGGACCCGCAGACACCAATTTCTAGATTCTCGCACATAGCTGTGCAGGCCATACCGATCGACCGGTACCAAGACCGGTACCATCGACCGGTATACCTAAAATCAGATATAATTGGTCGACTTTGGTCCGATTTTGTACCTGTTTGTTTTCCGCTTGCCCCGTCTGGCCCGGTGATGATCGGAAGACCTGTCATGACACAAAACCAAGGTTTAGATCGGGTTTTCAGAGTGCGGCTCTTACAACTCCACCACCCTTAAAAGAAATTTTGCCCCGAAATTTGCATGTAGGTTCTACAACTCCCCCACCCTTAAAAGAAATTTTGGCCTCGAAATTTGAACGTACCTTGATCGTCGAAAAGGTTAGGGTACTCCTTCCTCATCGCGCTCTCTTCTTCCCAAGTAATTTCCTCCACATTTTGGCTTCTCCAATGCACCTTCACATAGTGGATATCCTTGGTTAGAAGTTGCTGAACTTTTCGGCTTGAGAGCATTACAGGCACCACTTCGAAAGTTAAGTCTTCAGTCAAGTCTGGAGGATCAGCGATCAAGATATGCGATGGATCTCTGACATACTTCTTCGGTAATGACACATGGAACACATTATGAACGCTAGACATAGATGGTGGTAGAGCCAATTGATATGCTACATTACCACGTCGATTCAATATCTCATATGATCCCATATACCTGGGGCAAAGCTTTCCCTTTTTACCAAACCGTTTTAGACCTCGCACCGGTGACACCTTCAAGAATACTTTGTCACCCACTGCAAACTCCAGATCTCGACGCCGATTATCCGCATAGTGCTTCTGTCGGACTTGAGCCGTCTTTACTCTCTCTTTGATCTGATCAATCACTCAGCAAGTTTCTTCAACAAAATCCGGTCCTACAATTCTTCTTTCCCCCATTTCATTCCATAACAGAGGTGTACGACACTTCTTCCCATAGAGTGCTTCATATGGGGCCATCTGAATTGTAGCTTGATAACTGTTGTTGTAAGCAAACTCGATAAGTGATAGCTTCTCATCCCAAGCTCCTTTGAAATCTAATGCACAAGCTCGGAGCATATCTTCCAAAATTTGAATAGTTCGCTCTGACTGTCCGTCCGTCTGAGGGTGAAAAGCTGTACTAAACTTCAACATGGTTCCCATAGCTTTCTGTAATCCTTCCCAGAACTTTGATGTAAAACGGGGATCTCTGTCAGATACTATACTCTCTGGAACGCCATGAAGTCTGACTATATTATCAACATATAACTTGGCCAGTTTCTCCATGGTATACTGAGGTCTGACCGCAATAAATCGAGCTGTCTTGTGAGCCGATCCACTATAACCCAAACTGCATCTACTGACCTTGGTGTCAAAGGTATGCCAGTGACGAAATCCATAGTAATACAATCCCACTTCCATGCAGGTTCTGGTAATGGTTGTAGTAAACCTGCGGGTCTCTGCCTTTCCGCTTTAACTTGTTGACAATTCAGACACTGGAACACAAAACGAGCTATATCTGCTTTCATACCCCTCCACCAATATAGTCTTCTTAGATCATGGTACATTTTGGTACTTCCCGGATGCACCGAATATGGAGTGTAATGAGCTTCAGTCATAACTCGGTCTCTGATATCGCAGTCTTCGCTCTCAGGTATACATAACCGCCCACGATACCTGAGTACCTTGCCTGAATCCAAGGTAAAGTCAGGATTGCTCGTACCCTTCTCTAAGTCTTCTTGCACTGTCTTGAGATATGGATCCTGAAGAATTGCTACCTTGACTTCGTCAACTAGATCCGGCGAGATCTTCAAAGCTGCGAACATCATAGTGAACTTATGAATCAAGCCTTGCTCAACTGGATCTTCTGCAGTCTCAATTATATGTTCTTCCTCACCTTCGATTAATCTTGAAGCTACGGCACATAATGCAGCATTTGTACTTGGTCCTGCCTCAGGTTTCGATGCCCACTTTCTGCTTAAGGCGTCGGCCACCACATTTGCTTTACCCGGATGGTACTGGATGTCGCAATCATAATCTTTCAACAATTCTAGCCATCTTCTTTGCCTCATATTCAGATCCTTCTGAGTGAAAAGATAAGTTAAGCTCTTGTGATCTGACTTAATCTGAAACTTCTCACTGTACAAGTAGTGTCTCCAAGTCTTGATTGCATGAATAACCGCTGCTAGCTCCAAATCATGCGTAGGATAGTTCTTCTCATGCTCCTTTAACTGTCTTGATACGTAAGCAATCACCTGTTCTCCTTGCATCAATACACACCCGATACCCAACCCCGAAGCATCCGTATATAAAGTAAACGGTACGCTAGGTTCTGGGATGGTCAAGATAGGTGCAGAGACTAGTCTTGACTTCAAAGTCTGAAAACACTTCTCACACTCATCTGTCCATAAAAATTTCTCTCCCTTCTTGGTCAATCGGGTGAGTGGAACAGCGATCCTGGAGTAATCTTCCACGAATCTTTTATAATAACCAGCCAACCCAAGGAAACTACGAATCTCCGCAACAGATTTTGGTGCTTCCCATCCTACTATAGCAGCTATCTTACTTGGATCAACCTTGATACCGTCTTCAGATACAACATGGCCCAAGAAAGCCACTTCCTTCAGCCAAAACTCGTACTTCTTGAATTTTGCATAAAGCTTCTCCTGTCTCAGCCGTTGTAGGGTGGCCCTCAAATGTGCTGTATGAGTCTCCATGTCCTTAGAGTAGATCAATATGTCATCGATGAATACGATGACCAAAGTGTCCAACATATCATGAAACACTCGGTTCATCAGTTCCATAAACGATGCTAGAGCATTGGTCAATCCGAATGACATAACTAGAAACTCATAATGCCCATACCTCGTCCTGAAAGCAATCTTCGGAATATCTCCGGCCTTGATCTTCAATTGGTGGTACCCTGATCGGAGATCGATCTTTGAGAAAACCTTTGCACCCTGTAACTGGTCAAACAAATCATCGATCCTAGGCAAAGGGTATCAATTCTTGATCGTCAACTTGTTCAGCTCACGGTAGTCAATGCATAGCCGTACACTTCCATCCTTCTTTTTGACGAATAATACGGGTGCTCCCCAAGGCGATTTACTAGGTCGTATGAAGCCCTTATCCAACAATTCTTGTAATTGGGTCTTCAACTCCTTTAACTCGGTCGGGGCCATCCTGTATGGTGCTTTAGACACCGGCGCCGAACCTGGCATTAGGTCTATCATAAATTCTGTAGCCCTGTCTGGTGGTAAACCTGGGAGATCTTCTGGAAATACATCTAGGAACTCCCAAACCACATCTATATCTTCCATCTTGAGTGACTCTGTCGTGAGATCGACTACAGATACTAGATACCCCACTCCCCCTTTCTCTAAGCATCGCTTGGCTTTTAGTGCAGAGAGAATCAGCTTCCGCTTCCTAGATAACTTGATCCCAGTGAAACTATACTCCCTTCCCTTTTTGTCAGTAAGCACAAGCTTCCTTTCACGACATAAATGGACGGCCGAATGATGGCCTAGCCAATCCATTCCCAAAATGACATCAAAGTCTGTCATCTCAAGTATTACTAGGCTTGCTTCTAAGTCTCGGCCCTCAATACATACAGTACATGGTCCATAATATTCGGTCAGAGCCACTTCGACTCCTAGTTGAGAGCGAACTATCAAGCTTGGGTTCAAATGCTTGATTGGTAACTCCATTCGCTTCCCAAAATAAATAGAAACAAAGGAGTGCGTGGCCCCAGAGTCAAATAATACTCTGGCGGGTATACCAGCTACATTTACAATTCCTGGAATTTATTGCCCCTTAGATCTACATGCTCATGCAAACTGAAAGAATAAACCAAATAGTAAGGGATAGAGTCGTACCAGTTACCACATCAGGTGATGCGGCTGCCTCTTCAGTGGTGACCGTATACACTTTTCCTTGCTGGGGAGCTTGCTTCTTAGGTAGAGTGCAGTTCCTTGCGACATGTCCCAGCTGCTGACAGTTATAACATTTGATATTTGGGTTGTGTCCAGCGAACTGTGGCACAGGTGGTGCCGGGTTGTTTCTCGCAGGTGCTGTAGCGGTTTGTGCCATGTATGGGTGGAATGGTCTAGTATTACCGCCACCCAAACTTTCACTAGCAGATCTCTTCACTCCCCTGTTCTGAGCGAAGAAGCTGTCACTCTGACTGGACTCTATCACCCTCGCAACTTGCACAGGCTCGTTGTAGATCTTCTTGTCCAGACCCAAAAGGTGCTCTCTGATTCTTCCATGTAGTCCCATGGTGAACCTACATGTCTTGGTCTCCTCCTCTTGCATACTGGCCGGTGCGAAGAAGAATAGCTCTTCGTACCTCTGTTGATAAGCATCTATGGTCGACTGAGACTGCTGCAGATTGAGAAACTCTCTCTCCATTTGATCCTTGAAACTCTTTGGAAAATACTTGTCGAAGAAAGCCGCTTTAAACACTTCCCAATCAACCAGTGTGTACTTAGTCTCCAGATATGCCCGTGTAGAATTCCACCAACCATTTGCGTCTTCCTTCAACATATGTGTGGCAAACAGAACCTTTTCTTCCTTAGTACAAGTCATAAATCGGAAGTTCATTTCCATCTCTGCAACCCACTGTGCTGGCCACAATGGTTTCCCTGACCTGCCCGTGAACGATGAAGGTTTCAACTTTAAGAATCTGTCCACTGACCTGCTCAGATCATACTGTCCCTGCGTGTCTGCTCCGTACCATGGTGGTGGATACGGATAAGCTCCCGGGTACGTAGAAGGTGACGGAAACCGATGCGGTGGTGGTACGTTCTGTGCTTGGCCCCTCGGCCTTGGGGTACTCTGCATCGGTTGGGTAGTATTAATTCCTCCAGACACGGGTGTATTTCCAGCGGGAACAGAACCTGTTGGTCTGAGCATCTTCAGTACCTCGCTTAGAAATTCCTTTTGTTGAGCCTGCATCTGATAGACCAAGTTTGTAACAATGGTCTTAGAATTCCTGTGAGGTGGGCCAGGTAAATTTGTCGGCACTTCTGGGACCTGTTCCTCCTCCACATCAAGACTAGGTTCTCTAACCTGGTCTTGTTCAGCTTGTTCTTCTTCTAGGCGCATCCTGGCCTGATGACGCTTTCGCCCCCTTCGACCGTTTCCGCCTGCCATCTCAGACTATTTTATTTGGATCTGAGAAGAAGACATAATACGTGAGAACATCAATAATAGTAGTGTTAGTCTTGAATAATGCAAGAAGAAATAGTCGAGAAGTAACATTTCGATTTACACAATTTAAAAAAAAAAATTTAATTTTCAATTTTCCTGGCTCTTTGGTGCGTACCGGTCGCAACATACTGGTCGCACCTCTGTGGAATATGCTGCGGCCGGTATAGTCGACCGGTCAGAATCAAAATTCTGACCGAGACATAGCGGTCGCAACATACCGGTCGAAACCCTGTATACAGTGTTGCGACCGGTATAGTCGACCAGTCAGAATAAAATTTCTGACCGAGACATAGCGGTCGCATAGATCAGGGTGATACCGGTCGACCGGTATAGGCAAAACCGTCGACCGGTATGCCTATATTGGTTATAAAATCGGGAAAAAGTGAGATTTTCTCACTTTTTCCTCCTCCTTTCTTTTCCGGTGGCGATTCCTCTTTGGAGACTGAGTTGCTATAGTCCGACCGGTGCTTTTTTTAAGGCGATTTCTTCCACTCAAGAGCTAGTACATCGTCTCTAAGTATGATCCCTCCCTCCCCATCATCTCTTTATCATTTTCCCATATCGTCTATATGTAGAAATCTAGGTTTTTCTTTGTTCGAGATGTTTCAACCGTAGGAGCTATTTTCCTTTGGCTTGGAAAGGGTTTAGGGACCCCCAAGAGCAAAAGCCCTCAACTAATTTGGGGTTCCACCGGAAGGTTTACATAAAAATCGAATTTTTCATATTTTCACATAGGTTTTCAAAAAAAATTTCAAAATTTCTAATTTTTCTTAAATTCTTGAAATTTCTCATTTGAATTGCTTGTGATTGGTTTGTTGAAGAGTGTGGGGGTTACGTAAGTCCTCCTCCCCATGATTTTGGGTGAGTTCGAGGCTTTTTCCCAAATTACTGTCGTTATGCTGTCGAAATTTCGACAATTTTCGACAATTTCTAACTTTTATCTTATTTTTCTTTTGTTTTTCAGATTTTAAATGGCTCCCCGACGCGCTCTTGGGAAACGCCCTGATGGCTCTAGTTCTCGGGCTCCCTCACCACCAGTTCCACAGCTAGATGAGGGGATGTCGAAGATATGAACCAGTTCCACATCTGGTTATTTCCTACACAGAGACTACACGACCCAACTTGGTCAAGCACTTCTATGCGAACTTGGAACTTTAAGGGGATGTCGAAGATATGAACCAGTGTAGGGATGTACGCATTACCAGCTACGTCCGGGGTGTGCGTATTTCATTTAACACCCATCAGTTGGCTGATCTTCTTGGGATTCCCAACGATGGAGATTTGGTGTACTGCGCCCCCAAGCCGAAAGGTTATTTGACTGATGATTTGCGCCGAGAGATAGCGCATCAGATCTTAAACCCTGGAGCCCCAATGAAGGCGGCTAGCCTGAGGCCTATACCTCGGCTATATAGTCGCATTATTCAGCACAACATAGTACCACAGAGCGGCCACTACAGTGAGTTGTCCCAGCTCACCCAGTACGTCACTTATTGTGTCTGCACAGGGGAGCGGATCTCACTTCCCTACCTCATCATCCGAACTATGCATCACGCGGCCGTAGCCGATCGGGCCAGCAACCTTCCATATGGCCGTCTCGTCACTTTCCTTCTTCGCCGTCTAGGCGTGAGCTTGAGAGGAGAGGTAGCCGCTGAGGACATCATGACATCCGACATCGACTGGGATGCTATACAAAGGATGCAGATGGTCGATCTGCCGGTTAGTGACGACGAATTGGAGGCTCGCCCTCGTCCACTTGGGAGAGTAGAAGCGGCAGCAGCAGCAGCAGCCGCGGCCAATGCAGCCTACGCGGCAGAGATGGGTGATGACGATGATGACGATATGGCTGGGGAAGCACCAGTGCCTGCCCCACAGCCTGCACCTGCACCACCACCATCTATCCCCATAGCTGGACCATCTCAGCCTCCTCCCGACTTAGTGATGGGTATGTTTATGGAGGAGCTCAGGGACGCTCAGCGGGAGATGAGCCGTGACTTAGCACAGTTGACTCGCAGCCTTCGAGTCACACAGGATCAGGTGCACTGGCTCAGGGTCACTTACGAGCGAGACTATGATATAGCGGACCCCATACCTCCTAGGCCCCCTACCCCATGATTTTCCCTTTTTACTTTCTCTTTCTTATGACTGTTGTATATATAACAGGGTAACTGTCCGATTTGTGGACTGTACCCTGTAGCACTATTTATCAGATACTCATTTTCTTAGTTAATGAAAGTTTCATGGTTTCACCTAACTAGTGTATGTGCACATGTTAAGTTTCATATTTAAAATAATATATTATTCTCTTTCTTAGTCCGTCTCAGATATCAAACAATGCTAAAGGTGCGTTGGTATTAAGATTTTTAATTTTCTCCTAACTCAGTTCATCGACTCAGTTAAGTGCAATATAGTCTGTAGACAGAGCCCGAGAGCTCTGATACCAAGTTGTCACACCCCAATTCTGATCCAACCAGAACGGTGTGAGTGAACCGTCATTGAACCAACGGTTCACACCAAGATCTCGAATAGGCCATGTCCACCCATACAAACCATTACACATAACCACAATCAGAATATAATAGTACAGCGGAAGACTTTAAATAGAATGAACTGAGTATCTATTGATAATTTAAATAAATATCCCATTATCCAAATTCAAACACATAAAATAAATATCTTTTACATCCCTTTAATATCAAACGAAAATAACTGAAATGACTAAATAAAAATCCATCACAAGTACACACAGAAAGGGCACTCGCATGAAGCATCATGCTCGTCCTCCCCTGCTTGTACATCTAGAGCAGCCACACCACCGTACGCCGGAGCGTTCACATAGTCGTCCACAGTATAACCTGCATCAACATCTAAAAACATGTATATATACAAGGGGTGAGCTCACAACACAGCTCAGTAAGACAATCAGACAGTTTCACAAGATTATGCATGAGTAACAATCAATTTTATGTTGTGGTCTGGTTTTAAGTTTGCAATGTGCTATAGAAAGGTTCGGTGGCCCCCGCACCTCTATACACGAGTGTGTGGCACCTCATGGATCACACCCCCATTGGCCCACATGCACCCATCATGGAATAGAGATAGAGCTAAGATACCCACGTACCTCCCCTGATACTTTACCCGTACCAGTACCTAAGCCCCTACCGGCCAGGGCTCGCAAACCGGGCTCGCAACTAACCAATCCTATATGTCATCAATGTATGCTCTATCCCAGCACAGCCGTCTACGGCATTGAGATAGAGCTAAGGCATTCCCACACCTCCCCTGATGCCCTATCCGCAACTAACCCACTAGGATAGAGACAATATGCAGGTACACCTTATCCCAACATAACTCCCTACGGCATAGAGATAGAGCTAAAGCATCGTGGACAAGCCAGCGTCGACTCGGAATCCACAGTACCACATAACAATGGCCGGGACAACATCAATATCGGAGACCACCGTACCACGACCTTCCCCTGATACCCCACCCGTACCAAGCATGTTAAGATAGAATACTACAAAAGGTGCTAATGTGAAGAGCGATCCCAGGCCCATGCCCCACTCCACACACTAACGAAAACAATCACATGCCTAACAATCACATCCTATCAATGCATGAATAGTAATAATAACTGAAAGTAAAGGATGGCATGTGAATATGCACAAACAACACATCTCATATAATCAGGTGATTAACAACAATTTACTGTCCATTAATTATTAGGTTTGGGTCGATTCCCTTACCCGGCGCTTCGTTCGATAACTTGCTCCACGTCGCAAGGTCCAAACGATATGTCACAAAGTCCTACAAGATTATTTGGGTTTCATTAGAATAACATTCTTAGAGTCTCATGTTGATCGGAAACCAACAGGGTTACAAAATACCCTCACAGAGCTGACCGGTGGCATATACCGGTCGCAGCTCTATGGGAAAGACTGGCGACCGGTATGGCAGCCGGTCCCCACTGGTAACCTCCCGAGAGGTAGCGGTCGCAACATACCGGTCGCACTATGTGCAACCGGTATAGTTGACCGGTCTGTCTACGGAAGACCATACATGGATTTTTCGACTGTCGTCGATCATCCTCTATGGATTTTCAGGGTTTCTCCTATCCATTCTAAGTCTAGGCTTTGAGTTAGAGTTATCCTCAACTCATTCAAGTCTCGTTTCGATGAATATCATCTCGAAACTCGAATCTAGGGTTTGACGGCAATTTAGGATTTATTGGCCAAATTAGGGTTTTAGATCAATACCTACTTTGCGTGGTATTGATCCACCCACACAACTAACACAGAATAAGAAGATGGTTTCAAGCACTTACCGTTGACAGGCGTAGCGTGAGCTTCGTCGAACGGTAATGGCGGCTCCTTCTTCTTCCTCCTAGCTCCTTCTCCTTTTCCACCTCTTTCTCTTCTCTAGGGTTTGCGAGAGACAATGGAAAGGATTTGAGGAGGCTTAAGGGTGTATTTATAGGCTAGAAATAGGGTTTAGTAACCCTACTAGGATTAGGAAACTTCTAGGATTCAAAATCAGGAAAGCAGGACCCGCAGACACCAATTTCTAGATTCTCGCACATAGCTGTGCAGGCCATACCGATCGACCGGTACCAAGACCGGTACCATCGACCGGTATACCTAAAATCAGATATAATTGGTCGACTTCGGTCCGATTTTGTACCTGTTTGTTTTCCGCTTGCCCCGTCTGGCCCGGTGATGATCGGAAGACCTGTCATGACACAAAACCAAGGTTTAGATCGGGTTTTCGGAGTGCGGCTCTTACAACTCCACCACCCTTAAAAGAAATTTTGCCCCGAAATTTGCATGTAGGTTCTACAACAAGGGTATTAGGGGGAGGACGTGGGATTGTGATTTTTCCTGCCCGCAAGACTCTAACCCTATCTCTATGTCGTAGGGAGCCGTGCTAGGGTAATGCCATTGGTATTGTAATGACATCTAGGACTGCTTAGAAACAGAACCCACTTGCATACCCTTGCTAGTAGGGGTTTAGGTACTGGTACGGTGTGGGGTATCAGTGGGAGGACGTGGGATTGTGGTTCTTCGTGCCCACCAGACTCGAGTCCTATCTCCATACCGGAGTGAGTGATGTGGGGCAATAGCAGTAGTGTGGTAGGTGCCTGACTGTTTGGTGTGCTCACACTCTCGTGCATGGAGGTGCGGTGGCTGCCAAACCTTACCATAGCATACTTGCAAGTTATAC